>JAYMSO010000166.1:0-10009 GCA_036897175.1 Plantago depressa | reverse complement strand
AAAGCCTTGCATTGTAAAACTTGGTAGAAAAGAACTATACACCAACAACCCACAATATACAATACCAAAGGAAGATAGGGTGAAATACAATACAGATAAACAAAGCAACAAACACACAACATAACATTCACAATTCGTAGAAAAGACTCTTCTATCAGAATAAAAAGAAGAGAAAGACTTACTTTACTATAAATAACGTGATTTTGGACTTAGTAACTATTCCATTTTCTGATTTTAGACAACTTTTTCACTTAGAATCTTATTTTCTTGCCTAGGCCTATATGCAACTATCAAATTTCTGAAAAATGACAAGGTTCCCTTAGCTAAACTAAATTCTAAATTGACTTTTCTAACTTTTACGTATGCGGAGTATTCAAAATTCATAAAAAAACAGCTAATTTGAGACCCTAATTTTAGTAGGGTTTTCCTAACAAAAGTGAAAAGTCGATACTCACCGATATCCAATATTCGAAAAAGTAAGAAATTCCATTTCTAAGTGAAACCTGACCATAAAATGTAAAAAATCACAGATCCTTAGGGTCTAAATGTATGTTTTAGAATTTCCGGAGAATAAGAAACATTGTCACTTCCTTATTTATTAGGCGAAGAATGAGTTTGGGCTTAGAAGCTTGGTTACAGAACCCAAACGTAATGCACTATCTATAGACTAAAGGAACCGTGTACTTTTCTATTCATTATTACTACTTAAGAAATCTAATTCTACTTTCGTCTTGAACTGTTTGTTAACTCGTGGAAAAGACTTAGTCAATGATTGCTTCTAAAGAGAACCTGATCAAAAGAGATAACTGGGTCATCGAGATTTTTAGACAAAAAATGCATGGTTTAAATAAAACATTTACGCATCTAAAATCGCCTGTGTCAAGGCAGCTAATGAATCTAATTTTATACATAGAATTCCTTCTTTCCAAACTTTCCAAAGAATTAATAAGAAAAAATTAGATAATAAAGAAGTTGGAGAAAAGTAGTTAGTAGAGCTCATAGAATAGAAGGAACATAGCATATATCTCAGACAAGACTACAAATAAAAAAGAGTAGGACCCAGCGGAAGTGGCAGAAATTCTATAGTATACATCAACCACCTTTAGTTTAGACCGCCAAGATAAGAAAGAGACAAAGGAAATGATGCAAACATATGGTAAGGAATAGAACAAGAAATAACGAGATCTAAATATTTTAGCTAATGAAGGGAATTCAAATTTCACAAATGTAGTAAATTTTTTAAAAGAAAGAGTGCTTCTATCTACTATTCGACACAGAGTCAAATGATGTTGGTTAGCATGACAGACACTGGCGTAATGTTGTGTAGATTCTCGAATTCATTATTTTATTTATTATGGTGAGGATCTTTTTATTGGTTAGTGTGTACTTTCACAGCATCTGCTTAACCAACTTTCTATCTGTAAGAGTATATAGACAACAACATTCGTACGTAGGTAATAATTAAAGCATAATTAAAGCACTGATCCTTCCTATACTACATACAACACTTACTACACTACATGTTCACAACTACCTGCATTTAAACTTTTTGTTTGCGAGAGAGACTGCCACGTGTGGGTGTGTATACAATATTATATCCTATATTTGTGAGTCTTAAATCAGGGGGGGCTCCTTTACGTTCTTAGAGCTTATTTTGTGTATTTACACGTATTTTGATTTTTTTTATTTCTATATGAATGATATGATAAGAAAAATAACTTAAGAGGTGATACAGAATCAACTTGAGCGTGTGACTTTTGGTTTAGTCTTGATCTTGTTAAATTTTTTATCTTGCGTAATGTTTCATCAACTACTAGCTGCAGGATGAGTAGCAATTGAAGAGAATAGAGAAGAAGCCGTCTTTGCGAAGGAATTCGTATTGTGCCAGAACGAGTCGATAATATAAATGATAGGGGTAGTGCTAGATATTCCAGTAAGAGTTTTGTCATATATTATAAAAATGTACTATTCGCTGTACAGACAGAATAAGAAAAAAGATGTAATACGTTATAAAGTTTTAAGGAATACTCTCCTTGCACAAAATTTTGTAGAACAGAACCCAGCAGTTGCCTAATCGACTAAGTATAGCCTTACTTTGGTCTGCTTGTTAAGTAGATTTGTACACTTTTCCGGGCATAGCTCGTAGCTTAAATTTTGTGTTTTAGCTTAAGTAACGTAAAGCCTAGGTATGTAGTTGTTTACAGTTCCTTCCCGGAAAACTTTTGAGCACAGGTGTATAAAACTAAATCCAAAGCACGAAAACTATCCTATCTCTGAGAATACTTAAAATGCGTGTTTTGTCTGGGCCTTGCTATGTTGTTTTGGTTCCTGTGCAACAAGTTTTTATTATACTCAATACTCAGATAAGTCCTTTCGTCTTCTACTTCTCCTTAGTGGGTTCCTGGATCACAAATTATCCGCCTTTCAATGCTTTACACTAATATAGAAAAATATCGATCGATAAACATGAATCTTTTTGAACCTCCTAAGATTTCTAGTGTGCGCGGATAACTATTTGACACCTTAAATTATATTGACTACAACCTGTCTTCTATTTTCTCTTTGTTTTCTATAAATACTATATGCTACACCTAAGTTAACTTTTTCTTTTTTATTTTGGTCGGCTGTGTCTGGTATCTATAGTAATCCAAAACTACTACTACTAGAAGCAACTGACAATTGGCGTAAATTCTTAACTTTCACAGAACAGAATGGAGAAGAAAAGAAGATAGAAATCTACCAACTATTATACCGAGGTGTTTTTGGTTCATTTGGTTAATAGGAGGACAATATTCAGTTCATAATAGACTTATAATTAATAGACTTAGAGAAATAAAAAAATGTATTATAGGCAAAGGTTGGCGTAAACATTCGAGTAGAATTCGTTTCTAGTACAAAAAAAAAGTAGTGTGTCAGGGCAATGCCTTCTTTTTTATGTATGCTTGTTTATGAAGTAATATGAAACAGGGCCTTCTAAACGTATAAATTTCATTATTATACTCAAGTAAGAGTTAGCATAGATAGAATCAGTTCACAACGCACAATTATGAAATTCTATGTTAAAGGCTTTGGCTAGGAAGCAAAATTCACTGGAACACCGCAAGGTTAGCAAAACAAGATAACAAAGGGGTATCTTGAAGATTAGACAAGTATAGTTGTAGAATGGCAACCCGTGCGTAGGCTTCTTTTATTTTGGTCCAATATCACTTCCTTCAAATTTCTAATTAAGGAGAGCGTAACTTCGACCCAACTTTCTAGTTATTTCCAGGTTTCTTTTGTTGTTCTATGATATTTCTTATTTATCTATTTTATGTCTGTGTTCGCGACTTATATTTACTCATTTTTCTAGTCCCACTTGCTCTTGTTTAGCGCTTACCTAGACCATTTCTTATTACCGCGTTGTTTGAAAACATTATTAGATTTTTTATAAGAATCACCAACTCGTGATGGAAAAAACATTTCATTAGTGAAAGTATACTTCTTGTATTTGAGTTATAGTCGTACTACATTACATAAGGAAAGGTCTGGAGGGGACTTGAAGTACATACAAGACACATAATTAGTTATGACCCTATTACAACAAACAATACAACTAGAAAAACCATCGCCGCAGCCTATAATGACCTACAACTCCATACTGAGACACGAACACCCTTGAAATACTCTCTTGCTTAATTTCTCAGAATCCTTTGTTCATCATAATTTCTATAATCCCGAAAAGAAAGCTTACCAACCTTTAGTTAGAAAGAAGGGTTTTATACATTTTTATTTTAAAAAGTTTTTAATAAATAGTAAATAAAATAGGTTGATATGGTTAACCAATCAGAATATTGACAAAGAGGTACTGGAATGGAATACTTTTTGGCACTTAAGGGGTATTTGTAACAGAAAAACCTATACCTATACACTTCTATACGATTCTATATCCTTGTGCACACATACATAAGTAAATTACGAATAAAAAAAATAAGAAGATTCTCTCTTCGATGATGTTGGTGTAGTAGAATATAAAATCTGTGCAAACTGAAAAATAGGTGTCTGTTGTTGTTAGTAGGCAGTACGCTTTACAATAAAAATTTTGTTTGACAAGACGACATCCTTCCTTCTCTTGTACATCATCCTTAAGAAAACAAGGGTTATATAGAATTCATGTACTAGAATGCACACGTTGCTTTTACTAGGATTTACTAGAAAAGATTTCCTCTCTGAGTTAAACCACAAGTTATCCCAAATAAGTGTTTCCTTTTTGAATCTTGATACTTTTCTAATTGAAGAGAGTAGATCCATGACCAAAACTATTTATTTGCTTATTTCTCACTGTAATTTCTTGGATTTTCCCTCTCCAAAGCAGTCGAGACCTAAAAGACCTTCTAAATCTTTTTTCCATTTCCCCTGAATCTACTGAGAAAGGTCCTGCTATATGAGTCGACGGCACATCACAACAGGCAACCTTATCGAAGAATTTTAGGTCTAAAACGGTCTGTTTTTAACGAATTCTTAATAGTCTACGAGAAAGTATGCCTGTCATTTTTCACTCTACAACCCATTTTATTTTTTAGAATTTAATACTCATAAGCAGTCAAACCGAGCTCAATCAAATTTACTTAGTATAAGGTATAAGCTCTTTTTTCATAAATGTGATAATGCGTATGTAAGAGAAAAAAAAAGGGGGTATTTTCATTTTTAACGAAGGAAGTTTTGATACTTTTTAGAGAATTCATTGCTCATAAGGAGTCGAAACAAGAAAATATCTTTCTCATTGAATTTTTTCTCTGTTTTCTCCTGTGCCCGTAGTCAATAGTAGTATCTATATTTTAGGAATATGATATATTAGGTATATAGGCATTATAAGGCAAACTTACCTCTCTCTTTTTTTTTTCTCCGAGCTTTAAAAACTCTACTTTTTCATTAAGGAAGGAAATAAGAAGGTAAGAAAGAGATACGAGGGGTACTCGTACTATAATAACACGATTAACACCAAATTAATAATTAAGAAAAATCTCAAACAACAATCTCACTCAGCTTGGGATTTATAGTATGATCAAACGGCAGCAGTCATTTTTGCCTTGCCATTTTGTTTTTTGTTCTTTACCGCGGTTCCTGTTCTAGTTACAAAATTGATTGTGTCTGCTTTGCGAGTCTACCGAGGATTCCTCCATTTTCATCAACAGAGTCTTATTCTAGATAGGAGATAGGCATAAAACATAAACGAAGAATAAAAACTTAGGTCAAAACAATCAATTCTTGCAATGATAACATCTTGATTTGGTTAGAAATTCTACTTTAAATCTATACTATAAATCTATACTATAACTCGGGTAGTATGAATTATTAGAGATAGAAATCTTTCATTAAAACATTAGAAAAAGAGATATAGTCTACATATCTACATAGAAAGTAATAGAAGCGTACGTGGTGTAGATGAATTTAGTAGTGAGAGAAAAAAGTTTAGTTTTAAACAGAGTAAGGGAAGAACTGGAGATGTAACCAGACCACGGTGTTTAAGAATTACCTAATCTAGGAAATCATAATAGAATCCCAACTCTACCCAAAATACAAATAAAGTAAGGAGAAACTGAGCGATTTTCTAACCAATTGTCTAAGGAATCCCTGCGAAATGGCTGTCTATATACAAGGTTCACGATATTCTGCACGACCTGTATTCTTCGTGTCATCAGCAAGGAATACTCCTTGTTGACGTAAAAGATTCTTTCTGATATGATATAAATAAACACCTTTTTCGATGCTTTCGCCAAGAGTCTTCCCTTACTTATACCACATTTGCTATCTTCTAGATTGTCCTTTCTCACCACCATTAATCGCGTTGCATAGATATAGATGTTTTGACTTAGGCTCTCTAAGTAGGCTTTGGTTATTGGAAGGAAACATTATTCATAATTAAAAGAAGATTCAAAAAAAATGTTGTCACCAAATTTCAATCCAAGGGAGAGATAAAAGAATAGGGAAGGTTTATGCTCGAGGGTGGACTAGGAAAAGAAAAACCTAAAATAGAAGATGTTAGAAAGAGGTAAGTAATCGAGATAAGAGGTAATGATACCCAAAATGTTACAACAAATAGTTAGGAACGAAATGAAGTATAGTAGCTATTCCCAAAAGATCCCGTTACTAGGTTAGCAACATGGATTTTACATTATTTATATTATTTATCAGTATTTATGACTTAGTTCAAACCTATCACTTTCTTGTATGGTATGTAGGAAGTAAGTAATAATAAGAAAACATAGGTGGGCGTATCGTATAATAAATGAGAATGGCATTTCTTTGACTCAAATGACTTTGCGCGGAGCTGGGTGTTTTCTGGAAGTAATTTGTAGAATTAGAGAGTAATTATTCAAAAAGTTACGTGTGCACATTAATCTTATTAACAAACAAAGGCATCCATTAGAATTTATCAGTGATTGATCTAGACCACCACCCTCAACCAACCGAAGTATTTGCAGTTTGAGTAAAAAACATATAAAAGAGAATCTTTTTCGTGCGAATCATGCAAAAGAGGATTATCTTATCTGATATCTGAAACGGGCATTGTTATTTTGTATATAACTTCTTATTTAGTAGTCTTAGAAGTGTAAACTATATAAATCAATAGGCTGTAGAAAAGAAAAATGAAGAATTTCTTACAAGGTGAAAGTAAAGACCAGAACAAGCGGAGAAAGATTAACCTCTACTACAACACAGAGTTAGGGCGGCGAGCACAACGGTAAATAAAAACACGTATTAATGAGTAAAGCTATCTACTAATTTAAATAACATAATATGAAAATGAAACTATTATAGAAACTATAAATCTAAGGAAAGCATAAAGAGGCAAGTGATGAAGATTACATACAGGCAAAATTCTAGTAGCATTTGGAACAAAATGACCACCCTGTACTGTATTTAGAAAGGTTCACTCTCATATATTTTTTCCAAAAGAAGGTACTCGACTATGGTGTGTTTGAATAACTGCTTATATGGAAAGATCCTAGTAGGGAGGGATAAGAAGCTAAGCTAGAAGAGAGTAGGTTTCATTCATAAAATCCTAGAGATTGCATTACACAAGAATAATAAAGAATACAGAATAAAGAATAGTCGCCAATTTACGAATGGAGGCACTTATGCGCGGAAAGTAAAGTATAGTATTCTAATCTTATAATTCATGGATTTTCTATTTCTTTTTTCTTTCGTTTTCTTCTATTTTCAATCTTTTCATTAAAGGGAGTAGCGCTCCTAGGCAAAGCACTTCACGTTATAATTTTTCATTTTATAATTGGTGAAAAAGAATACAACATGTCTGTCACCAGCCCGGAAAGAGTAGTATAAGTCCTAATATGAGATACCGTAAACAGAGCACAATCATCAATCAAGGATAAACGGAAATAATGAATGTAGGTAGACTTGAAATAGAAGAAAGAAAGGTTAAGCTATAGAAATAAGTATCAATTAATTAAACCATTCAACAATCGAATCAACATTGTATTTTATTTGTAGCTCTAAGAACTTTATTCTAGGTCTAAATAATGCTCTAATTTTATGTATGAAATAGAGTTGGCTTAGGTCAGATCTTAAGTTGGACCCACCATTAGAAAAAGGGGGGTCTTTTTCCACGTAGATGTTTTGAGAAATTACATATAGCCAAAGGGACTCAAGTCGGCAAGGGACTTTAGTAGGCTTCTCTTCCTATTGACCGAAAAGCCCAGTGTTGACAAGAGGGAAAACACAGATCGTAAACAAAAAGTTCCTTTGTACAGAATTAGAAAAAACAATTATAGGTATGAAATCCTACTTTAATTAACTTTCTTTATAAGAAATTTTATTAATTACTACCCAATTAATTATATAATGTTTTATGTTTGACTAGGTCATGATGACATTTACCGATATTTCTCTCTACAAAGGACCATGTTTGCAAGCATCGCTAAAGGAAAAGATACATCATTGCTATGTTGCTACTTCGTTTAGATTTGTAATTAGAAATTATTGTCTATTGTACTATTTTTATTCTAACCACTCCTAAACGGTTGAAAAGAAAGTGTTGTCTTGTTGGTGGCATATACTATGTCATTTTGTTTATCATGTTTGGTGGGAAATGCTATACGATTATCTTGTAATAATTTAGCAGCTATATACGACGACACTTATTGTATGTAAGTCAACGGAATGCGGGTGTTTTTGCTATTTTTTAGTACTTTACTAGGTACTAATTAAAATAAATATCTCGACATCTGGCTTTACCTGAGCCTAACTTTTACTTAGGTCCTGTGTTATCTTTGGTTTGGTTTACGTGCGAGACTTTTAAGTAACATTGTAATTTGTGGTTAGTTGTTGATTAGATGTTTATGCCATGTGTCCACCTGTGATTGGTTCAAGCAGCATAATTAGCAGGATAATAAGTAGTAGATCCTAAGCCGTAAGTAAAAGCTTCCCTTATGTCTCTCAAGCGCCAAGCTAGAATGGATGCGCCTCCTCTTTTGTCTGAAGGGGTAAGTACCCCATTATAATCTCCAATAACCAACCAAGGCTTAGAAGACTGATGGGTCGAGTGTTTAAGAAGAGCCCAGGTTGTTTTTCTTTTACTGTGGTCCGATTCTCCATAGAACCCAGTAATTCTCCAAGTGTCGTCTCCGTCATTCATCCTCACACTTGCGTCAATATGGTGTTTAGAAAAAGAATGGACGTCAACTACAATATCCTTTTTCCAAAGCAAAGCTAATCCCCCAGATTTCCTACTGAAGGTACACACACCAAAACAATTTAATTTTTGTTTGATCTTGTCAATCCCATTTTTTTCCCAAACGTGTATCCATGAGACAGATAAGTTCGCGGTTATGAGTACAGACGAACTCATTGAGAGGACGAACTATCCAAGGGTTCCCCAAGCCCTGACAGTTCCATGACAAACAACTCATAATGATAGGCGGGGTTGCCTAGCAACTCCCGCCTCTGGTCCATTAGCAACACTGGTCTCTTCAATCCGCAACTTTTTATTCCCTTCCTGAATCGTTTCTTTCTTTCCATTAATTCCCTTCTTTCCACTTCTAGGGCCAAACTTCTTAATAGAAGTTGAACCAGTAGGCCGACCCCTCTTCTTCGGCCCACTAGCAGTTTGTGTCTGGAAAACGGTCTGGTTGGCTTGTTGGGTAGTATCAGGCTCACTGGAGTTAAGTGTGTGAGGATGGTTAAAAGAGAATAGAGGTGTGGGTTATGTGGCTAACGGGTTGGGCTTAGATTAATAAAAGGGTAGAGGCTGGGTGTAGTGTTTGGCATTAGGTGGACTGGGTTTGGGTTTGGTAAGATATTTGGACTTGGGATAGTGATTAGTGGCCCAGCTTGTGGAGATTTAGTAGGCAGAACGGTGGAAGGAGTTGGGCTTGATGTTGGGCTAAGGTGTATAACTGGGGTAAGGGTATTGGGCTCACTGGGTTGAGAAAAAGATTATAGGTCCATGAGGGTTGCCTCAGTCAGGTTGTTGAAAATTCATGGCGGGATTATTTTAAAAGATAACAAGCTCCGCAATGCTATTTTTAGCAATGGAATCTCTCCCCATAATACGTAACTGGTCTGTTTCCTTAATTTCCGCAACAGAATTCCCCACATCTTGCCTAATATTCCTCCGTTCATAACTTTCCCGACTTGAAGACGCGGGGTTAGAGTAATTTGAAAGCTTAGATGCATTTCCCAAAATACCCTTCCAGCACCACCAGTTCCCTGTCTGAAATTCCGGCAATTATCGTACCCTGTACCACGCAGATGTTTTGTAGATTGTTGTTGGTAACTTACTCTGAGCCAATCCCCATATTCCAACATAGCCTCGTCGATGCCATCCCGATCCCCAACTAGATGCAAACACGCATGACAATCCTTAACTAGATGTCCCAAGATGCCACAGAAATAGCAGAAGTTAGCCAAACGTTCATAGGAGCAGCTTAATCGTATTACCCTCTTCCCTGGCCCCTCGATGTTGATGAATCGCCGCAGTGGCTTTGTGATATCCATTCAATGTTTGGCA
>JAYMSO010000165.1:0-10010 GCA_036897175.1 Plantago depressa | reverse complement strand
ACACCATTGGCGGTGGGGTCACCGTCTTCAATCTAAGTACTCCCTCCATCCCAGAGAAGCTACATCAATTGCTTTTTGACACAGTAATCAAGGAATGTAATAAATATTGAAATATAGTACAAGTGGTGTAGGTTGTTGTGCAAAAGAATGAAAGTGGGATTGCCTTCTTATAAAGAATGAAGAAGTGATGAAGTGCGGTAAAGTAGTAAATATCTATGTGTTACGAAGATAATGACATTTCCCAAACTGGAATGGATGACATGATGTAACACTACCGACTACCGAGACACCCAAGATGGAAAAATGATGTAACTGTTTGGGACGGAATGAATATATTACAACGAACATGTGGTCCCATGAATGAGAAGAGGAATCCATCACTCAGATTGCATTTATGTCCAGCTTTTCACGTTAGTTATCAGAAAATCTTTGAATAGGATTCCAGAACAATTACTAGAAGCCTACACTTCAGTTTGTGATTTCACCGTATTAGCTCCAACAAAAGAAAATGCAGACCTTTGATCGTGTGAGTTTTCACGAACTTATGTTATCAGCATATATTCTAGTCAGGGGTATTTGGTCTCCCGGAAATTTTAAGAGCTAGAGAATACCAACCTGGCATTGGACAGAACATCGATAAGTCTTAAGAGCTTTCCCCTTCATCTAAGGCAGCATACTTGAGGAAAACATGCCTGCCAACTGCAAACTTAAGAAATGCATCACCAAGAACTTCAAGCCTCTCAAGAGAAAAGTGTTCGCTGCATCTCTCTGTTGTCAGTGCTTCAAGAATCTATGAATCACAAAGTAATTATCAGCATGTTAAATGTGCATGTTGCTGGAGAAAGCAGAACCACAAACAGAAAATGACAGTGTGATCTCTAGGTAAATAAAGTCTTACACGATCTGATGTAACTTCTGCTCCTTCAGGGAATGAAGCAACTAGTTTTTCCTTCAATTCAATAGCCACAAGAGTGCTTTCAAGTCGATGCATAATTGAGGGTAACAAGGACAAAGAACTCCCAATATCTTTAGAAAACCCAATAATCTTTAACTGGCATATCTCGGGCGGTAATTCAATGAAGTGTTCTTCTTTTTCTCGCCATTTTCCTGGAGTGTCAGTAAATAGATAAGCAAACATGTCTAAAGCACAGTAGAATAATACATATATTACTCAGCATTCACAAGCAGATGAGTAAGAAATACAAAGACATAGGATAACGATAAGCATAAACTATACTAGAGAATAAGGCAGTCATGGACAGCAACTACAAAATTCTAAGGCTACGCAAACTACACTAACAACCAAGAAAACATATACTGCCATTGTTCCAAATATAACTACATGTTTCATTTTCTGCACAGCAATCAAGACATAACAAAGAAAATGAGAAGAATGAGTAAAACTTGTAAGTCGGTGCTAAAGTATGAGTGCAAAAATGGTAAGGTAAGTTTGACTCCTTCGGGGAGAGTGAATAAATAATGATTAAAACTTGCTATTTTAGGTATTGGGAAGATTCTATTGGGTGCCCAAAGTGGCAAAATGATAAGTTTTGTTTGAGACGGAGGAGGGAGTATGTCTAAGCTAGAAGCATGGAAATCATTTTCTATGCAGCTCCTATTTCGAAGACGTATCTGATACGGATACACTGATACTCCAAAGAAACGGAAGTCGGTCGTTTCTTGTTCTTTGATTTCTGATAAGTTCCGAAAGAGACTCACTGTGATTAATTTTGATTTGCTGTTAATTAGTGGAAAGTGACCCAAACTAAACAGACCACTAATTCTGGTCAAATGATGGGTGCAGGTGACCCCCCTATCAAGTTATTTACTTGAACTTCAAAATATGTCCGTATAATATTCATAACTCTAATATAAGTAATGAAAATGACTTATCCCAGACGTATCCATTTTTTTTTTTTTTGCAGTATTTGTACGCACATCGCAACATTTTACGTATCCGTATCCATGCTTCTACTTAGGTCTGAAGGAATTGTAGCACAGGAAATACAGACTTTGGAAAGAATTGCATTTTTCGAGTTTGCAAAATGTGGTACTTGGCATTCTTTTGGTATTGTAGCACAGGAAATACGTCTAGAACCTGGAGGGTTAAGGGTCATAGGAGAAAGAGTACTGCAGTCTTGATCAACCTACCATACTTGTACAGCTATGCGAACAAAAATAAAATATAAATGAAATAGCATTCCCCTGCTATCGAAATTGACTAAACTAAGCTTGTATTCATTTTATTTTTTAGCTTAAATACGTTTTCTTGGTTTTAGTAAAAAAAAATGGTAATAGGTACTTTTTCTGAAAAGAGTAACTAGATTATAAAATGTAAAGCTCAATTTAAATCCTATTAACAGACATGCTTAGAGATAACAATCAACTAATGCAAGTTTAAGAACCTGATTGGTTTTTCTTCCGCAGCAAGTTGTCCATAACAAAAAGTTGCTTTGCTTTCAGGAGTGGTTGATCAGGGTACACAAGATGCAAATCAAACCTATAAAGTAAAATATGAATCATCTGAAATTAGCTGAAAATAACAAACAATGCCAACATTATGCATGTGTCACCAACTGCAAAATCTTCCCAACAGCACACAAAAATGGGGGCGGGGGATAAGATAAGCACATAACAAGCTGATCCATGGATCATAAAGACATCCGATGACAAAATGTTTCTGCCTATCATGGCAGGCCCCATGTGGACAAAGCATTTGAAACCCATAAAACTTACTCCATGTACTATTATAGAAGAGACATGCATGGTCATTTTATACAACATCCTCCTGGTTTTAGAAACCTAACCCAGTTAGCCACTCAATTTGATAAAGAATAGTAATTAAACCTATGTAAATAGCTTAGTGTGGCTGAGATGTAAGCATGGAACAAAAATGTTGTGCAAGAACTTTTAAATTCTCTGAATGCTCAAGTGGTAAGAATGCATACTCAAGTGTTCAAACATGTTCTTGTGAGACCTAGGCATATTGGAACTCTGTATTCCATTGAGTTGACTAAAATAAAGACAAAAAAGGAAAACATAAACTAACTGCCTGAGCTATGTTCAGGATCTTCAGATGCATGTCTAAGTACCCAAAAAGTGCTGTTGTTTCATCACTTTATTGGTGCTCTAATATATAGCTGGGGTAGAGCTCTTCTTTCTGCTACCACAACTAGCAAAAATTTAAAACTAAAGTTGAATCTGTGCAACATGTGAATCACATGTAAATATATCAGACCAGAAACATAGGTTCAGATCTTATATAGAGAAGATGTGACAACAAAAACCAATGGCCAGAAAAAGATACAGGAGATGGAAGACAGGACTTACTTTTCAATATAGTGCTCCAAATGACTTTCTGAATCATCATAAGGGCTATAACCATTTGTCTCTTGCAAAATGTCAGAAATAAAGAAAAATGTAGATTTGCAAGGGACATACACCAAACTGTTCACAATGTCATCTATACTTTTGCGACCGTTGGCGAGATGCAGCTGGTTTTTTCCTTCAGAAAGTTCATTGACGGATTTGATTCCTAGTTCTCCAAAAATTGGTGATGACAAACATCTTCTGATAAGTGTCCAGTCTACAGACATTTTGGCACCATCATGCTGAATAACAGGTAATAGTAGATAGAACGTCAAATTGCAGGACTTGTTAACACCATTGTCTTCTAATGACACATATTCAGGTACAAATTCATGCCGATCAAGAATCATCTTCAGAAACATACGCTGAAACTTCTCAGCTGCTTCAATCTGGCAATTCAAGTATCAAACTTTTAATCCGAGTAAGCAGGCGGAATAATTGAGTAAAGGGATGATGGAGTTAACCTGATCTTTATCAAATATGGCAAGTCCAGATGGAACAAGCTCAGTTCCAACCATTCTACCACGAGCCAAAGAAAGATCAAGTTTCATCTTCGCAGCCTTTTCAGGAAGTGGATATTTGACATAAAGACCAAATCTTCTGTATATCCTATCTGCTGGGTTAGGCGATATGTTGATGTAGTATGAACTAAAACAAGTAGAAGTTCCGATGAAAGTCCATGGTGCTCTAAGTGCAGCAGGAACAAGTATCTCGTGCAGTTCTGCTCGCGCGTCATCATCTGCGGTATGAACGATAATAAGTTAATAACTATGGGTAAGGATTTAATATAAATGATGAACTTTATCATGCAAAGAAAAATGTACTAATGTACTTTACCATCGCAGCTCTCAGAATCCGATAAGTCCTGAGGTGACTCTTCATTATAATCATCTTGCTCTGGTAAGAGATAATCAGTCAGTGCTCCAATTTCATGCAACGCCTTGCAAGCTTTCAGACAGGCATCTCTCTTAGCGTCCTCGATTGAAGGTTGTGGTTCGCTGATAATTTCATGAACAGGAGCATTTGCTGGGAGTTTTAAATAGCAAACCTTTCCAGTTCCATCTTCCCCATCAATGAAATTGAATTGTGGCATTGGATTGAAATACCTAATAAAGATCTAATTCATTTTGATGGGAAATTACAAATCAAATTTAAATAGCAATAAGTTAATGCACAAGCATATCATTGTAATTTATTCCAGTACTATGAACATACTCATCATGAGGAAGTTTTGAACAGTAGCGATGAAGCAATGATATACTAGACATGGAACTAATAGTAGCTCCAGTACTATCAACTTTGTAGGTCCTCAGATTGAAATCAGTTACTGGCACATGAGGAGTTCTGCAGGAAATTTCTTCATTCATCTGATTTTCATCTTTTTGGAAATCTTCGATCGATTCAATTTCCCCTGGTTTGCTCCTGCAATGTCATGAGTATCAATTGTTTATTGTCCAGAAAAACAAAGCTAACATAATGGATTTGCATGCAACAAGCCAAACACTTAATCATATAACCTGTCCACAAGAAACACATATTCAGACTGATGCATTCGGGCACGCCCTCGAGATTGTATGAAACTTGTAACAGTTTCTGGAAGATCAAACCGTATCACAAGGCAACATGTCTGTATATCAAGTCCCTCTTCACCAACTTTTGTGGCAACCAATAGATTTAGCTGTCAAAGTAATTTGATTACGAAATTCAGAATATAGTATGAATTTGATAAGCAACATTCTGGTACAGTTCTATCCCTGAAGCAGGTCAGCATACTGAAACATCTATTACAAGCTTATGTAAACCCAATAATTTGATTGACTAATTTTCCCTGCAGCCTGTAACTGAAAGAAATTGGACAAAAGAAAAGGAGAAATAAACAGTTAAGAAGCACATCACATGCAGGAGGTACTGAACCTGAGAAGCAATTCATCAGGTTCCCCGATCCTGGATACTTCAACGCTTTTCACTAGTAATAGTAGTAGTACTCGAGGTAGTGCAAACATTTTCAATCCTTGGTGAACCACAACAATGAATTGCGTTAGGAGTAGCCAGGATCAAGTAGCTCGGATCAAACCATGTCAATGGACTCAAGAAAATGTACAGTGCATTAAGCTCCCAGCAGTGAGCTCAAGAGCTCTCATGGAAGTTATTAGATCTCGATAAAGCAGCTGGATTGGCTTGCAATATCGTGGATGTTTCTGGAACATGCGTCTTCTCATCTCCTTTTGACTGGCTGCTGAAAACCTTGAAAATACCACGGCCACCAACCGAATCTGCCCTCTCATTCTTAATACCTAAAGTTTCCCATATGGAACTCTTGGCAGCTTCTCCAGGATCATCAATACGCAAAGTTTTCGGAACCCATAAATACTTCTCAGAGTTGCCCACTCTTCTCTCTTCGGGTTTTGGAATGTTGCTGTCTTCCCTTGAATGCTTCCCAAGAGTTGGCGAATTGGGACCTGAGCTTGGAGGTGGTGCCTGGCCGTTCAAAGGAGCCGGTGTTGGTGGGATAACCCATTTAGAAACATGTTTCTTCAAAGCAACAACACCAGAAGAAGCAGTAACCGATGGATCATAACTGCCTGAAATCATCTGACGACCTGCATAAAGTCGCATAATCATTAACGCGTTAGAAACATGTTTCTTCAACAAAAAACTGTTATTAGCCAAGAGACAAAATCCTGTAAATTGCAAACCAGTCCATGTACTTCTGAAATCCTCCGATAAAACTTCACATTAATTATAAGCTAAACATTTCACCATTGTAAACACATTAAAGTGAAGAATTAGTTGATAGGTGACGAACTAAATGATTTGATAAACTACGAAACTTAAACCAACTGAGTCGCTTTGCATTTAATATTTATCCAATCAGTTAATTTACTAACCATACTTTTTAGACTCAATTGCCTTATCATCTCTCTACGACTCTACTTAATCATTTGATTTATGAGCTATGGCATCAACTATGTATTTCATCAAAAGCCCACGCTTAGTTATAACCTACAATGATTCGTAATACTAAGGTCCGATTTTCTATTAGACGTCACATTTGACATGAATAATAACTTCAAGGTTAAGCAAGGTTACGAATAATTAGTATTATGATGTCAATTATAGTCATTCGCAGAGTAGTCATTGGTAATAAATCGAGTATGTTTTGTGTATAAGTTCTGTGACCCTTGAATTATAATCCAAGATCCGCCTGCAGTAAAGCACTTATGAGATTTATGGTCCCATGCAACAGATAGAATACTCAGTTGATGTCTTGTTCACACAGTTTGTCCTTCACTTTTCTCACAACTCCTATTTATTCCCATCAAACTCTTTGCTCACTTCTCACACTCTCATGTAAACTTCTTTCCTTTCTCTTACTAAAGTGACTTTAATAATATGTGGAAAAAAATGACTAGTGTTGCACTACTTTTAGTGGCACTTTCCTCACTTGTTGTCACGTCTGCTTATGCCTATGGAGGTTGGATTCATGCTCGTGCCACTTTCTACGGTGGCGGTGACGCTTCCGGAACAATGGGTACGTACGAAATATCCGTCACTTTTTTTGTTTTTTTTAATACCTAGTAGTGCCTGAAGTTCATTTCTGACTAGGCCCCTGACAATAATGTCTTTGTTTTATAGGTGGGGCGTGTGGGTACGGGAACTTGTACAGTACCGGATACGGTACCAACACTGCAGCATTGAGCACGGCTATGTTCAACAATGGGTTGAGTTGCGGAGCTTGTTTTCAGTTAGTATGTGTCAATGACCGAAGATCGTGTATCCGAGGATCGATAACTGTGACTGCAACGAATTTCTGCCCTCCAGGAGGTTGGTGCGACCCTCCTAACCACCACTTTGATCTATCCCAGCCCGTTTTCTTGCGAATCGCGCAGTACAGAGCTGGAGTCGTGCCTGTCGCTTACCGAAGGTGAGTCCCTTGTAATGTGCTAATTAACTCCCGTATGGTTATCCAACTTATATGTAAATCGTAAATATTCTTGCAGCAGAGTGACACAGAGATGTTTCAAACGTTTGGTAGAGGAAACTGATGAGTGCACAAATATTTCTATTATGTTATAGTTGAAAAACACATTTTAATAATGCGTCGGTGATGGTGAAAATGGGATAGTTTGGGTCCAATTAAGACCCTTGCTTGCAACATTTTGGGTGAGATTTAATTGCAAAAACCACTTCTAACTTATCATTAATTGGAAAGAGCCCCCTATTTCTAAAATTATTGACTATATCCTCCCATGTAATATAAAAAGTCGTTTTCTAAACCACTTGCGTAATTAAGAAATTGAGAGTCACAGTCTAGCTTTATATCTAATTTTGGACTTTAGGTATGAAAATTGTCTCGGAGGTCACTTACAAGTATCTATTCCATTCGGTTTAGTAATGGCACGTGAGTATGACAATTATACAGTTAATCGACAACGGTAGTTATTGCAATTTACACCGATAAAGGTAGTTATTGCAATTTACACCGACACTCTAGGGATTATTTGGACTAAGAGGGTAAATTTCATGGATGTCATTGTATAGGGTACCCTGCAGGAGAAGGGGAGGCATTAGGTTCACAATCAATGGTCATGCCTTCTTCAACCTTGTCCTAGTAACAAATGTAGGGGGTTCAGGTGATGTCCACTCATTGTACATCAAAGGATCAAGAACTGGTTGGCAGGCAATGTCAAGAAACTGGGGGCAAAATTGGCAAAGCAACTCTTACCTCAACGGACAAAGCCTCTCGTTCAAGGTCACCACCGGAGACGGGCGAAGCATCGTTTCCTATAATGCCGCCCCATCCCATTGGTCATTCGGTCAGACGTTCTCGGGCGCACAATTCCGCTGAGGAACAACTTAACTAGCTATGGTATCATGTATCCAAACTTTTAACCTTATACTATAAGTTAGTTTTAATGATAAATGAGACATTATATATAAGGATGAGTGCAACTAGGGCTTATTTTTGAAGTATAGCCCTTGTTCCTGATTTGGAGAAGAGTGTTTCTACTTTCAAGAAAGTGTGAGATCAGAATGAGATTGGTGGATGATGGCATGATGCAACTAGGTACGTATTGAGGATATACGAAGCGAGTATAGAGTGATTTTCTATTCGATAAATCGAAATTGTGGTGACAAGTGTAATTTCTAATAAAATTGACGTTCTAAGAATGTCCATCTCTATATAATAATTTATAGATATTTGTTTGATATATCGGTCTTTGTGTTTAATAACATGTTCACAAGACTTTTTATCTTATTTATTAGACGCTGAAGAATACAAGTTTTTCTATTAAGAAAATTAAGGTTGTGTCTGACATAATATAAGACTTAACCTTTGGAAATGAAGCATGTTTTCTTTAAAGTTCTGTGGCTCCTGATATTCAATATCTTGACAGGTGCTTACAGAAAATGCCACTAGGTTGCTGTAGCCATACATGTTTGTTGCCTTGGGTGGTCTTTTCTCTCTGTCCCTTGTCAGTTGGAAATTCCTTATTTCATCTGTCACAACAGGTATCACCTTCCTTCTAGCATGATTTCTCCTTTCTACAGCTGGTTGAGCTGTTTCAGATGCTTGTTGTTCTGGTACAGAAGTGCTAGCTGTTGTAGTTGGGCTCTGTGACACATTGTTCTTGATAAGTGAGCTATGAGAAGCTTCATTCTATAAGCTTTCATCAATTTACCAAAAACACACAAATTGTCTATCCTTCTTGTCTTGAAAGCTTTGTTATAGCTTATTTACTCCACCACCAAAATCAAGCAAACTTTGCTTCTTCTCGCAAAAAAAATCCACCACTCAAGTTTTCCTTTTTATCACTCAAAACCCACAAAAACTTTGATCTAAAACCCACCAAGAAAAAGAAAAGAAAGTTTCTTCCAAAATCAAGAATTTTTCCTCTCAAGACCACAAAAACAGAAAAGATCAATGCAAAAATCGAGTCTTTGAGACAGCTGGGTGGTATTTACAAGCATTCAACCACAAAAAACAAAGAAGAGATAGAGAGAAGCAAGAAAGATAAGAAATAAAAATTGGAGCTTTATTGTTGGGTACGAAGAGTATCTAATTCCATACCGACCAAAAAGAGGGGTAAGAAAACACCAACCCACTTGTTAAAACGGAGCAAAAGAAAGGGTGGTTTCGTGGGGCAGCCATTAAAGACCTCAACAGAGGAAAAAGAAAAGGAAAAATGGTTGGAAAGTGAAAGTAATTGTTCCTCTCTCTTTCTCTGTGTCTTGATGATGGCTTTTACAGTTGTGTTTAAAGGAAGGAGACTCTGGAAAAAATCGAAGAGGATGATGAAGAAAACTATTAACGCATTCGATGTTTTGCGTCAAACCCCCCCCAATGTTTCAATTTTGTTGTGCAGCACTCTTCCAAGTTGTACATTATCGGAATAACCACCAACCAACGTGTTTTACCGTGGACTGAGAGAAGTCTATTTAAGCGGTTCTAAGTGTCTTGTTAAAGTGATAGGATGATATAGTTCGAAGTTTGAATATGCAAAATGGACATTTTAATATAGTTGAATATATATGACTGAGAGAAGGCTATTTAAGCGGTTTTAACAAGGTCATGTCAGAGAGTTATAGAATGATATGAGGCCATGAGTATGTAAGGTTGTCAGTCATGACAATAGTTT
>JAYMSO010000164.1:0-10037 GCA_036897175.1 Plantago depressa | reverse complement strand
CAGGTTACATGAATTGTTACGGTTTTTGAGTTTTAACTAAATTGTAGTGTAATGAAGTTTAAATGAGCTTACTTATGATTTTATGTTGCTCAGTTTCTCCAAGCACAAGTTCTGATTTTTTAGTAAAGTTTACGTTTTTTGATAAGGAGCTCAGTTTAATAAGCCTGTCAACTTAAGCCCGAGTTCTTTCGAACAAGTTCGTATCTTATTTAATTACATTTGTTTTGGATGCTTGTGTGCTGTTGAGAGCAATTCTATTAGTATACAGGTGGCTGTAGTTTCTAGCTCCTAGGTACTAAATTTGGTGAAATATAATTGCAAATTAAGTATTGAAAGTAACAATACCACCTAAAGCATGCTACTTCCGTTAAGCATGATCTGCTACAAGATCAAACGTCTAATCCCTGAGCTTGGAGTAGCAAGAAAATAATCTATTTTTGTGACACCGTAAGTTGTTGGAGTTTGCAAATGCATAGTGTAAGCCTGTAAGGCCAGTAACTACTACAACTACCGATATTTTTCTCGCTGTTGTTTCAAAGTTTCAGATTCCAAAATTTAGTTTTGCACATTATGTTGACCGTAAATGTTGATGAACAAGAATTAAGAATTGGACAACTACTGTTTAATATGATTCCTGTATTTTTCTTTGCAATCGCAATGTTCCGCGCTTCCTTTAGAGTTTTCTGCTGATCTTTTTGTTGATGCTTCCATAATAGCCTATTGAATTCTGCACGATTTTCACATTTTACCTCCTGGCAAGATAATTCTTAAGGATTGTACTTGGCTCACAATTGGGCTGTCATTGCTCTTCATTCTTGTTTACAGATTTTTTTTTTTTTCTTTGCCGGTAGCTTCCTCTGCCCTCTGCCCAATATGAACAAACTGAATTCCTTATGTAGCAGAGGGGTATTTCCTCTAAGCGTTCATTTACCGGTATTAGCACGCGAACCAAGTATCTCCAATCTTTTGGCATCTCTAACCCCACTGAAAGCTTGTCCTTTCCTGATACCAGCCGTCTTTTGACTTTTAATTTGTAGAAGACGATAGTTGGAATAATAGACAAGGATTCTCATTTGTACTCATCCAGTATGTATGTAGCTTGAGAGTAGTATTCTCCATGCTGATACATTTACATGTTTCTTCTCAGCATCTAGGGATTCTTCAAACCTGCTTGCCCATGAAGCAGCATTTGCTTTGGGTCAGATGCAAGATGCTGCGGCTATTCCTGCCTTAGAAGCTGTTCTAAATGATCTTTCACTGCACCCCATCGTTCGCCATGAGGTATACTACAGTTTTAATCTTGATTTTTTTTCCTCCTTTCTTGCAACATAAAGGAGCTGAAGGATTGTGTTTGACTGGTGGTATCGATAGGCTGCAGAAGCTCTTGGTGCAATTGGCTTAGAAAGTAACATCGCACTACTGAAGAATAGTTTGGCATTAGATCCAGCTCCGGAAGTTCGAGAAACATGTGAACTGGCACTGAGCCGAATTGAGGAACTGAAGAATAGATCAGTTTCAGAATCATCTCCCTTCTTATCCGTTGACCCTGCCGCACCGGCCGCTTCGTCTTCTGTATGTGAACTTAGGTTAGTCATTGTTAGCAACTTAGCATGGATGATGCATTCTGGTGTGCCTATAACTTCCATAGGTTACTTATTGCATCAACTTGTTTACAGGGATGTTCTGTTGGATGAAACTAAAAGCATGTATGAGCGGTATGCTGCTCTTTTTGCTCTTCGAAACCTTGGAGAAGAGGAAGCTACATCAGCAATTGTGGAATCCCTTGGTGCAAATAGTGCTCTTTTACGACATGAGGTGCGTTGTCACTTTTGCTATCACTAGTGCAAGACTGAAAATTGGAAATTGATACACTTTGCTAGAATAAACTGACTATTCAAGAAGCGATTTAGATTGTTTGGTTGCTGATCTTAAAAATTACTAATACCCTTCTTTTAAGCATCATAAACCTAAAACTGATTTTTGTCTGCCTGGATTGATTGTGTTATGTATTACAGGTATAGCATTCTTTTTTACCTTTTTTGTCTCCTGCTATTCTTACTGCTCTTCGGACATCATGTTGGTTTTGCCAGGTTGCCTATGTTTTGGGCCAACTGCAGAACAAAAACGCATCAGATGCACTATCACAGGTGCTCAAAGATGCGCATGAACATCCTATGGTTAGACATGAAGCTGCTGAAGCTCTTGGGTCTATTGCAGGTTCGCCCTCTGCTTCTAATTTCAACTTTCAAGCCTGTCTCTTGGTGCCAAGTACTCATTAGTTGCATGCATATGGAGTTTGAGTGAGAATCACAAATACAACCTTTTCTTGGTTTTCCTTTGAGATAGTGGTCATAAAATCAAGGTCAATGTGGGCTGGCTCTCTCTGAACTTTTGCTCCTCGGAAGCCTCATTACATATTAGCTTATATTTTATACAGATCAAATCAGATGATATTAAAGTGACTTCAGAACTTGTATCTATCTTTATTTTTGTCCAGATTATATAGCTCTTTATTGAAGTGGTCTGAGTACAATCTTTTGCTTGGTTTACACTTTACACCTTTGAATCTTATTGGGTTTGCTGTTAATAAGTCTAGATTGGGAACATATTTGGGTGATGCAGAGAAAATGAATGCAATGTTGTATGTTGTTGTGGTGCTTGATCCTAGGTACATATTGGAATATGGTTTAAGCACTATTAAGGGCATTTACGAGGATAAGACTGGTGAAAATGTGTGTGATTTAGCAAAGAAAGCGATGTTTGATCTGTTTGAGGAGTACACATTGTCATCTGCTGGAAAGGATGAAACAGTATGTGATATGTACTTGAGTGGAAATGTTAAAATAGATAGGGATGACTTGGATGTAGAAAATGGCGGAAGTTGAATGGTTCTCGATTTCCGGTTTTAGCAAAAACGGCCCATGATTTGTTTGCAATGGCGTTGCTAATTTAGAGTCTGACTTCAGCACTTGTGGTGTTTTATCAGCTGATGATTACAGATACTCACTGGATCCTGACATGGAGGCACTTGTCTGCGCTTCAGATTGGCAAACCTAAAAAGCTGGTTGTTGAAGAGTATGAGCAAGATCCTGATATGATAGTTGATTGATTAATGTTCACCTATATTGATTTTTGTTATGCTAGATACCAGCCATGTGTTCCTAATTGCAGAGTATTGTAAGAGATTTTGCTGGTTCGTAACTAGCTTCTAACAAAGCAATGGATCCATTCAATCTGTTGTAAGATCGAACACTGGTAGAAAGTTCAGTAGCACGTCCGATAATTGATTGTTTAGTTTTTAGGCGGATTTCTTTTTTGTATAAACATCAGGCAAGAGTGATCACACAACGATAAGGTTATTAACGAGCCTCGTGATCCTTGCTACAAAAGGATATAGGTTGAGCTAATGCAAGGAGAGTGTTTACAACAGATTCTAAATAAAATCTTCCAACTTGGGCATAACCACAAACAGGAATTTGCACAGCGTACATCTATAAACTAAGCTGTTTATCATTTCGCAAACAATATTTTCACAACCTTTTCTGTTCCGACAAACTACAGCTAACTTCCCAAAGATATTAGGTTCCAAGCCAGATGCTATAAAGCTTCATCTAGTATAAACGTTTGGCAAGAGTTCACTAATTTCATTCAAGTGAGGAGCAACAAATTTCTCGAAGAACTTTCTGTCCGTCTGACGGCAAAGAACACCAAGGCTAGGCCATTCTTTAATCAGGTTCTTATGTCAACACTGCATGTGAGTGCCATCGGATGACGGATGATAGACTCCATCGTGTACTTCCCAGTAGCAAGCAGAACCTCTTTAGTCCTGTTCAAATTCTCAAGCGACAAACTAAACACTATCGGTGCCTTCCTAATTATCCCAGAGATATCAGCTTCTGAAAAACCAAATGCACGAAAAGCCTTCAATTTGCTCTCCAAGGACTCAAGCAACAAACCAAACACTGACGGTGCCTTCCTGATTATCCCTGAAATATCATCTTCCGAGCAACCCAATTCACGAAACCACTGTAATTTGCTCTCCCAATACTTTTCATTCAATGATCCAACAATTTTAACAACGTGAAAAAACATCCCAGAACTCCTATCCTCTACTCGTGAGGTTGTATCACCGTTTCTTCTAGATTAAGAGATTGAATTTTATTAATAGTAACTTCCACTGCTCGAACAACTTTCCTTCCAGCAATGACATTGATATTCAGAATTTAGTTCCTATTGCCTGAAGGAAACATGAAGCTACTATTGCATGTGGTTTCTCTAAATTTTTATACATCCTCTTCTTCCCCTTTCATATAATTCTGTTGCATGGCCTTCTTTTTAGCAGGAAGCTTACGATAGTCGAATATTTGGCCCAGTTACCATGAGTGACATAATTGGCAGGGTCATATATTGCCTTAGGTCTGCCGTGGATCATGGACCTGTAAATAATAGGTCAGTTATTATGAGTCTCATCAAAATATGTAGTAATGTTTTACTACAATGTTGAATCCACTCCCACAGCCATTTTAGCACGGGAGAGGATTCACTTGTCTTGGATTTTGGAAGTGGAACTCAATGTTGATGAAATGGCAAAACATCATAAAGCATAGATTTGCAGTGGAAGAGACTATACTCATTTCGGCATCTCTTTACGATCTTCTACTCCGTACACTCCCTGGAGTTCTTCTCGAATACATAGAAGCAGAGACATCCCAAAGATTTCGTTGGAAAGCAAAGAAACTTCTATCATGGTTGCTCATTAAACTCATCCTGTAAACATTACTATGAGTAGAAGCTATAATCATGGCATGTCAAGAGTGACTTTTTTGGGGCAGCCACTATAGGCTAAACCAAAAATCCATGAATTTAAAAATGATAGCAACGAGTAGAGAAGGATGATAGCAAAACTTAATATACGCATTCTTTTCCAGCTAAACGATGATATCCAACTGCTCTTCATACCTAAACTAAGCTGAATATTTAGCAAGTATAGTACAGCATACTCAATTATTAACAGACAAAGATTCAATGCTGTATACAAACTGAGACTTGTGCATCAGTTAGTATCTTGTACACAGTCAATATTTTAAGTTCTAGTCCAAACTCCAATTTCTTGATCCTTCTTCATGAAATACTGCACATTTCTAAAAAATACCACCATATTAAACAAAATAACCCACTTTGACACAAGCTACAGGCAAGTTAAATGTGGGGTGCCTTATATGCTCAAATAGGAGCTCCACATATGAAAATCAACGAGACAAAGAAATAGGAAAAGAAGATTTGACACAAGCTACAGGGAGTCGAAACTTCAACACATACCACTGAAGGCCTGCTATATTGTCATCTGCATGATGCTTCTTGTGAGCTTACTTCAGCAATTAAGTTATGATACATGCTGTGGTCCGAAGTACTCTTAAAGCCAGGAATAAAATCAGAGAAGAATCGCAGAACCGCAGCTAGGTTTTGTGGATCTTTAGAAGCATAAGCTGCCTCGAGAAACATTGAAGGCAGGACCGTGTTGACCTGAAATGAACCCGAGTTGTATTAGTAATAAAAAAATAATACATGTAACACATACTGGAAACAGGGAAATTATGTGGTTAAGAAAAATCGAGTTGAGTTGTCAGTATCAGAGTAACTGAATTACATTGTTTCTCCGAAGGGTGTCTCGGACTTGTGAGAATCAAAGTAAACCAAAATTTACAAAGGATAACTGAGTAGACTGCATGGGCCATGGAGTTGTAGGCTTTAAATCATGAGGGAAGAGAAAGATAGAAATATCTTTGATTATGTACGCTGTAGGTGCAGAGCTTAGACTGAAATTCATCGATACATGCATAAGTCACACTTGGGATTTTGTGGGGGTCTATTAATAAAGATACTACCCATGAATATCAGCAATATACGCCAATACAGGTAAACAGAAAAAGAAAATGTATTTTCAAACAATAGAAAGCATACAAGCAGAACAATGGCGCAATCACCAGTTGGTTAGTTTTCATTTTGTGGCAGGTGAACTATAAAAGAGAGTTTCTCAGTTTCAAGCCAAAAGAAATTAACCGGCACTGTCATATTTTGACTTGTCACTTGAATAAGTATAGTATCTATTTCAAATAAAGGCTCATTTTGTACAGCTGATAAAGCTAGTTGTATAATCTATTTAACCAAGTTTTTGCAATACCCCTTGACAACACAGGGACAGAGACAACAAAAGTCATTGACAGAAGCAAATTAGACAAGAGAAAAGTGTCCCAGCCGCCAAGATCTAAAAGCAAGGGAAAGGGAGAAATCACAACTTCTTATGTTTTATTAAATTACAGCAACAATAAATGGTGGTCTCTTTCTCTTGTCCAGACATGAAGGTTCAAAAAAGAAAGCATGGTCTATCCATAGGGTATATTCAGGGAAAAACAAAAAAGGAAGAAAGAAGAAAAAATCGTGAGGAATGTAAAAGGGAAGATTAGAGTTGGGATTTAGGAAAAACTCATCTTTTGTAAAACCTGTGGTTCTTATCAGAACACTGCTTGTAATCATGGTATAAACCCCCATATTATCACTTTCTAAAAGCTATAATATCTTGAGAGCCCAACCATTTTCCTTTTTTAAGGAAAAAAAAAAACCCCTCACCACTCTAAGAAGTGATTCCCAAGGAATATTAAGAATAACTAAGAGTAGTAAAGGTTGACACTGTCAATAGTATTTATTTTCTACCTTTCCAGTGCTCCTATGAAAGGCGTAAAGGACAGGCAGATGAAAATTGCTGGTGAAACTGTACATGTAGAGCTTAGTAAACAATCGTACACCTTAAACTTCCTCGCATAGCGCAGAGCTTCAAGGTAATATCCATCTTGCACAAGCAACAATACATAGTCGTGATGCAATTGTAGCATTCTAAGCATATTCAGACCCAGCTTCCTCATGTGAAGATTCTGGCGACCAGATTCCAGTAGCTGCATTGCTACTTCTTTTGAGGGCTCAATTATCTGTATCACGTGATGCGTTCAGTGTGTTAGCTCAAAACATTTATCTCTTACCAAAATTGCACTTCCAGCTAAAAACAACTTAAAGTAATGGTAACCTTATTCTTGACAAAGAGTCCAAGTTCAGCATAGCGCTCATCCCGGGCAAGTACTTGCACCATCAAGACATAGGTATTAGGATACACTTTTAACTTTTCCGAGTTAACTCTGCATGGATGAAACAAAAGCACCTATAAGAGACCAAACTTGTGACAAATTTCGGAAAATAAATATCCAAGGTAATACAAGAGCAAAGAGGAAAGTGATTGAGTCAACATCCCCGAGGAAGGCAAAACAGAATAAGAGATTATGGCTTTTGCTGAGTATACCTTCGCAAAAGGATTTTGATAATATTCAGTTAATACTTGAAGAAACTGTTAAAATCCACAATATTTACAATGCCTCTTTGAGATAATGGCTTTTGCTAAGTATACCTTCCCAAAAACTCCACAATTATGGAAATCAAGTAAGATCCATCTCCAGTCATCTCTTCCTCTACGGCAGAAAATACAAAGCTGTACATATCTACTGGTGAAATTGTTGCTGAAGTTGATTCCTGCCGCCCAGAAACATTAGAATCTAACTGATCATGACCAGGCCCAAGATCTTGAGATTGTCCAGCTGGAGTATCAACTTGGCTAGAAGATGTATCTGCATTCACTGAGTTACCCTTGTCTGATTTCCCAGTAGAGGAATCAAGGCCGTAGGGCTTTCTTTTTCCATTATCATCAGAATCAGAATCTGACGAAATGGATCTGTTATAAGATTCATCCTCAATGCTTCTTGTAGGTTCTGGAAGGATGGAACTTTCAGATGTATGCGCTCCCGTGTTGTCGTTAACATTTGAGCTTTCTTCTGCTCTGGTTGTCTTATAGTAACTACCAGTTTTAATTGCATGGGAGTATGCCGTGAGTAGAATATCAATGGCCCTGGACACCATTGAGAGAGGCCTCCGTTCCAAAATGATAGCACGAACAATCTTTAAGCACAAGTGTTTAGCCTGAAACCACAGCTCCGTAGGTTATTATATTAGATGAAAGATTTCATTACTATTGTGGCCAGATGGTCTTCACCAGTACATAATCCAAAATCAGGAACTAAACTAATATGCCTATTCCATAATTACTGAATTAATGCTTCTCCTCCTAAGAGCAGAGGGCTCTAACATTCCTAGCTTCTCTATAATCAAGAATGCTTCATTACATGGCTTAAATTTGTAAAGTCTAACCAGAGCACAT
This sequence comes from Plantago depressa, assembly GCA_036897175.1. Classification (NCBI taxonomy): domain Eukaryota; kingdom Viridiplantae; phylum Streptophyta; class Magnoliopsida; order Lamiales; family Plantaginaceae; genus Plantago; species Plantago depressa. Next base: position 1,780 of record JAYMSO010000164.1, on the reverse strand, counting down.
AGATGCCATCAACAAGTAAATCTGTAATATTGACTCTAAGCAGTTCTGATGTAAAAAGTGATTTGAATGATTATGCTCTACCTTATTTGCCTCCAATTTCCTTCTTTGCAAGAACTCAAGGATCACGGGGACTTCTGAGATGCTGGCAGAAATTGCCTGCAAAAGGATGGCCAGGATTAGGTAAACTAACATATGTTATGACTCAACATAATTCTCTCCGCTACCAAAACTTGCCTCCAAATCCATCTGGATTTTCCACAGACATCCACTAGGAACATCAACCACAAGGTCTGGGACAAGAAATTTCCAGTGATCTCCGTAAACAATCACTTCAGAATCACTTGGGCCTTTTACCTCTGAGGCACTTGAAGTAGTTTGCGAAGATGCAACATTAGTTCTAGGAAGACCTCTCAACAACAGTGGAAGAGGAGCAGATATTGGTGCTTGTGAATCTGCATAGAAGTCATACATAATGACAACCTTCGCATCAACTTGATGAACAAGCAAAACATTGTCCACTACGCTCAGGGAAACTCGACTGGAGTAAACTGGTAGAGAATCCTGAAAAGAAGACGACGTCAGACATATGGAGACAAGAGCAGAAATCAAGAACAAAGGCATTAAGGTATATAGTCGGTCAGAGTACACGATGCTAAAGGAAATCATATATCAGAACATGTTCTCAGTTTCTACGAAAGATCTAGTTTGAAAAGACCATTAAAGAACAGACTAAGACCAGATGTTATTGATCTATAGCATATGCCTTCTCTCATCAAGAATGAAAGATTCAACGGAAGCACGTCTTCAAACATTATTTGGAATTCATCATAAACATGCCTGTTGTACGATGGCATCTCGATAAAATCTATACGAGTGAAGTAGTAGCATTGCAACCCTATCAAACTGCAAACAATAAATCCTGCCATACCTGCAACAAGAATGTTGATACAGGTTTATACAATTTGAATTTTGAAATGCATCTTGTGCCTAAATGTAGAATAAACAAATAGGCAAAAAGAATACACTGTAATGATGTGGACATCTTCCGGAGCAAGAACAGGCTTATTGTTTGCCTCCGATCTGGTCATTGCCATCTCAAATCTGGGCAAGCGAATTGTTCCAGCAGATGAAAGCTAAAAAACAAAATTGGATGTGTCAGACACAAGATAAACCATATTCATATTTGACTTAATATGAAGCAAATATATGGCACATATAAACTACAAAACGCAAGTTAAACCAAGGTATCAAATCTGACTCCCATCACTAAAATTGTCAGTTGTCACACATCATTCTGTTTCTCAGTTCTCACTGTAAATATTAGTAAACTAGATAGATTAAAGAGCAGGAAAATTCTCGTTCAAGAAATAAGTAGCTCTAACCTGATAGCCTGTGAAACTCCTGCACTGCATTCCTGAGGCAAGAAGCAGCAACCTGCTTTCATGTGTATAGATATGCCAGCTAATGTTTATCTTCTTTGTCTCGACCAAGCGAAGAGACTTGAACTCAGGATTATAAGAGTAAAAATCCAGCCCACTGCAATCATGCTGATTTCAGACAACTCACAACAAAGCCGGAGTATAGACAGCTTTCTCCGAGTAATTTTTTTCACGTGAATATAAACAATATTCATGACAAAACTAATTAAACAGACGTGGTAGGTCACGCTTCCAACATATACTCCATTATTCTGACAACAAATTCCATAACTCTTACATTGACCATACATATACGCACGTATATATAGTACATTATGATATAAACTTTATGCAACAACAAT
>JAYMSO010000163.1:0-10037 GCA_036897175.1 Plantago depressa | reverse complement strand
AACTCTGTCATTTTGGACAATATAAATTATTATATACATGCCTTACAATGTTATCAATATATTCATAGGGCCACCAATTTAGAAGCGTGCTTCTCACATTGATACCACTTAGTGGGACAATTACACTGAGTCCATTTTTGATTTTATCCGTTAACCAGCTTAATTAAAGTGTTTCAAATGAAACAACCAAACATGGCCTCATGAAATTCTAAGTAAATAAAAGATTAAAAAAAACCGCCACCATCATCTTTCTTCTTCATTCTTCTTCCTCCATCTTCTTATTATCTCCTTCCTCTAATTCATGGTTCTAACTATTTCTTCTTTTCCTTTTCTATATGGTGGATCTTTTTTACAACTCCACCACCAGCTCCGCTGGAGCTGTAATTCTGATCCGGAACGGAGTTGAAATCAGCTCCAGATCCGGAGCTCTGAATACAAGTAATCGGAACTGTATCAAGCTCCGATTTCAAAATTGAGCTCCGATTTGTATTTTCGGCTTTCGATTTCGATGTTCAAAGAATGGATTTGATCTTTTTTTTAAAAGTTGAGGATATTTTACAAATTGTAAGTCTGGGGGCTTATTTGAGTTTTCTCGAAAAGTTATGGGTGACAGATGAAAAAATTAGATAGCCCATGGACTTGAATTACAATTTGTTAAAATATTTTAGTGTTCGGCAGCTTCTGAAATTCAATAATTTGAGAGGGGCAAAATTGACATTTATAGGTTTTAATTCGAATTTGGTCAAGTCCGTGGACTAAAATGTAATTGTTTTACATCTAATTAGACCAAACCGTAATAGTCCGACTAAGTGATACTAAAGTGTAATTACAAAATCTAATTGGGAGTTTAGATGCCTTGTTTTCTCACTTCCCCAACTAACTTCTTTTTGCATAATTACCTCATATTTAACTACGAAATATCATAATTTCACGTGTTTTTAATAAATGAACAGTATTATGCTTACAAGGTAAATTACTGATTCCTTTCTGCAATTTTGCTTCTGTTTCTCTCACCTTTTTCTTCCTTCGTTTACTATGATTGATAGATACGTTAAATAATGGATACAAAATTATATATTTAAGTTTTATATAAGTATGTTAGTATTATAAATCAGTACTCCTATGTAATACTACTGCCACTAATGTATCCAGATCCAACATTTTGGACCTACGAGGTTATGGACGGTTTTTCGGATTTCACCTGCTTCACAATTTAGCACGTTGAACTTTGAAGTTCTTGTGAATGGATTTTCGAAAATAAAAAGTGCACATTAACATTTTCAACCCTTTTAAGCTCTCTGAAACTTTTGGACGTTATAAATATTATAAACTTTAATGATCTATTGTAGTATATTATTTCGTATATTAGAATCAAATGTCTCGTGTATAACTTTCATACCAATGTGTCTAATATACATTCATTAATCAATAGATAATATTGATCCAGGTATATGGTTCTTCATTCTTCAATGTTCCAGCCGCCAGGAATTCATACATTAGCCGTACATAAAACTTCATCTATATTATTACTACCAAGAGAGAAGTTACATATACAATAAAGGAAAAGATACAATCGAGAACTGACCGTTTTCCAAAAATAAAACAATACCCTATGAAGGTATTCTATACTATTAGATTATACTATAAATTTGCTAGATTTCAATGTATCTAATTTTTTTAAATGTCAAAGCATAAATGGTTTCACGTTTATACGCGGGAACTGCGTGTCACGAATACTAGTATAATACAAAAAAAAAAGTCTTATGTTTACAAAGAATTACAACTTTGGCATTAAAAAGTACACACTTTTTCATGTTTTATCATTTATTTTAATCTATCACCAAAAACCACACGAGAACAATATTGTATAATGTTTTCTGGGACAGATGCCTATACAAGAGAGGCCCAGAGATTAAGCTGCAGATACTTCAATCTAAGATCAACTTTGAACTTGGTGCATAATTTTTCAATATTATATCAAAACAAAGCTACAAGAAGCACAACTTGGATAACATCTCTTCAATCTTCATCTAATCCTGATAGCATATATCATGCAAGTACATCATAACTATTCATAGGCATAGCCATTGCTATTATTTTCTAAGAAGAGAAGGGCGGTAGATGGCCCGGCTTTGGGCAATTTCAATTCTTTCTCGAGGATCATTCATTGTTTCGTCTCTTAATGCTTGGAGAATACCTTCTGATGGAAGCTCTCTGATGGTTCATATGCATAAAAAGATATGTTAGTTAGATATCGAGGCAGTAAGTTATGATATCCACTACGCAACCACAGTTCTAAACTTTCACATACCTCACTATTAGAATTTTATACAAAGTCTGCAAAATTGGGCATGAGTTTGATCCCTTTCATTCGGGATCATATAAATCACAGCGCCCCTGAGATATGCGTATTCACCAACCATTACTGAAGTTTATTTATCCCTAGACGAATAACTCGAAACTTCTATAGATTATTAGGGAGGCACAAGTCATTTACAGAGAACACAACATTAGGTGTTTAGATGACCTGTTCATAAGGGGCTTAAGTGTGCATATTCGGATATTCCACTACTATAGCAAACTTTTGCAATAGACAGCAGTCAATTCGAATTAACATGCTATTCCAACTGACGGTCAATTAGTGAAAGTAAGTTTACACTCTCGGGCAAAGGAATCAAGCAATATAGAACGTTAAGAAACACTGTTTATACGACATAATCTCGTAAAACAAATCAATATGTGCATTTAGGAATGAATTATCGGAAATGTATGAAGTGTCATCATTTGCAGAAGACATACCTGGATCACTCCCTTGCCTTTGATGCTGTCACCCATATCAAGGGTAATTTCACCCTTAGCCAACTTGTGGCCATACCATGCGTTACGTCCTTTCAACAAGGTTACATAGGTGTCAGCCAAAAGAGGATCTGCAAGCTTCTCAGGATCTTCTGCCAAGAGATGGGTGATAAAGATCATCTCTGATGTACAATGCGCAAAGTACACAGACTTGCTTGTTGCACTCTCATTGGTTAAAGCTGCCACCATTCCTGTTTGTCACAAATGAAAAAAAATCAATACACAGATTCTTGAACCAATCCCAAATAGGACATGCCTTATCAAAGAAAACAAATCAATCGTGACACAATGAATACGTGATAAAAATCGTTCCAGAAACACCCTTGTACAATTCATATTCATCTCTACAAGTTCCATTTTAGGGGATAATAGCATCAAATCCTTATACAACACAGTGCCACATCCCCTTCTCACTTAAATTGGAAAGTTTCCCCAAATATATTCAGGAACTGCACCAGAAACCCTTGTTATTCCCGAATTTCGAGAGTCATTCTGCACCAAGGTCGAATTACTGGGGAAAAGAAGAGGTTTTGGTACTCTATGGTGCAGTAAAAATAACACATGGGGCCTGGCGCGGATTACATATTACACAAGGTATTTATGCATTTTCTCTCCAATTCACAGAGTTCAGGTAAAAATTGAACTTACCAGCGCCAATTGCATATACGTTTTTTAAACCGCCCATAACTTCATGAGTGACAAGGTCTCCATTATCCCAAACAATGAAATGTGGCTGCCTCAAAAACTTCGCAAGTGGTTTCCTCCATTTTTCAGCTCCACATATCCTCGCATTGGCATATTCTCTGTTGTAAATTTCTGATGCAATATTAGGTCCTCCGAGATAGAGAATGTTCTCCATAGAAACCCCAGCTGAATAACAAGATTATGGATCAGCGGGAATGAAAAGACACGATTTAAGCAATGTAAGATCCAAATACACTGTCGGGAAACAGTAAATGAAACAACAATTAAGTTCTGACAGTTACAAGTGAGGAAACCCAGTGAATTTCCCATGACTGTGGAGGCTTTTGTTGAAATGGAATCTAGATGTGTGCAGGCAATTAGCAATACACATGAAATGGAGAAATGCATGTAACTAATATATCCTGAGTTAACTACGTGTATCTAGGTAGATGTAAAGTATGCATGTAACTTATATCCTGAGTTAGCTATGTGTATCGAGGTAGATGTGAAGTATGTTATTACTGAATGATTCATATCAAGTTACATAAATGTTAAGCCTCCATGAGTGGGTAGCGAAGTATGTAAAGGAAAAACCAAGCCACATGGTGCCAGACTGCCAGGTAAAATTACGAAAAACTCTATATTGGAGAAGATTTCTTCAAATAGGAATACCATACTAATATGCTTATGCATGTTAAACTCCACAATGTATAATGGGCAGTATTATCAACTGGCATTCACAGGTTGCAGAAAATAACTTGGGGCAGAACAAGCTTCATAACTCTTTAGGAAAACACATAAATACATAGATGGGTGTGGAATTTTCTAATCCAGATTCTAGATTCTCAAGGATGATGAAATATAAACAACGAGTAACAAGACGAACATACAAACAATGATAGAGGACTATTCGGTATTCAGTTAATCTTACTTGCTTGATTGATCATCTGAGTTGGCGTGATTATGCGAGGTTCAGGCTCCAATTCCGCCTCTATCCCTTTAGCTAAAGATACAATAACCGGAACAGTTATCCTTTCTTTCCAATACTTACTGATTTCCTCAAACACTACTCTAGTTTCCGTAGATGGTAGCCCATTCACAACAATATCAGCATCCCAAACAGCCTCTTGCAAGTTAGTCACAACTTTTAGCGGACAAAGTGGAGTATCAATCATATTCAAGCAAAACCCATCTTTCAAAATCTCATCCGCATAAAGCGTTCTATCCCCTAATCTTCCCTCTACATACTTCAAATACGCACACCGCCTAATCAGCCTCCTCAACACATCCTCTCTCGAATTGATCACCTCAAACAAATGCTCAGCGGTCGCTCTATCAACAGACCTTCCAGCCCTCCTCCATAACCTAATCTGAACCTTATCCCAAAAACTCCCATACGCATCTTGCAGCATTGCTACAAATACACTGCCCCATGCCCCTGCACCAACACCAACGATCCTCAACGGATCCCCATCCGATTTCCCGAATGATTGTCGGAGCTCATCAACTTTTTGCTCTAAAGCAGCAACATTTGGGCTGTGAATTGAAGAACTAACATACCCATTACTATCAGCAACCCCCTCACCTGTTCCACCCATTTTCTTCCACAGCACTCAAAACTAAAAAAATTCCACAACAAAGTAAACTATTATACAAATTCTTGATGGATGTATCTCTCAGCACATTCAATTTGAAATACCCACTAACCCGCATACAAATATTTATATGACAATCTTACTGCTACAGCCCTCTAATATGAAATAAGAAATCAAAAGTCAACAATATGAACACTCAAAAGAACAAATTGCAGGAGAGTCTTACACCGAACGAAAGCATATATCCCAAGCCAAAATGGCAACATAAACCGACTTACACTGAAAATTCTAGAAGGCCAGATAGCGAGTAAAACTCAATCGAATTGTTTTCTACTAAATCATGGTTTGTGCATTCAATTCCAAGAAAATATCACTATCCTGAGGAAACAATGATTTAGACTTCGATAAATCTGTCAATGTTAGAAGAAATGCAAACGTGGAGAAAGGGAGAAAATATGGAAAGCCAGCTGGGCTTGTCCTATACTGTAGTAACATTGAATTTGAAGCGGTAGACGGTAGTGTCCGGCTTTGGTTTTGTATTGTTTTCTCGGCATAATTACATAGGGATCCCTGTTAGAACGTGATCTTACAGATTCGAATAGCTTAATTGAACAATTACATTTTAGTCCAAAAATCAACAATTCCGTTGACCAGCTTATTTGAGCAATCCAATTCCTTGCCAGCCAAACACGCCTTAAGAAAATAAAACAACCCATCTTCTTCTTCCTCCATCTTCTCCAACATACTTCTTCCTCCATCTTCTCAACTTCCTTCTCTTCTTATTATCTTCTTCTTCTTTTCTTCCTCTTTCTTTTTCTTTCTCCTTCTTCTAATAAATAGCAGCTCCGATTGGAGCTAGATAGCAGCAAAATCATGCATTACATCATGTCATGTATTTTACAAAATATGTCATTTGCTTCTAGGAAGAAAGATCGCATTGCTAAGTTATTATGGAAGTATATATAAGAAGGTCAATTTGGTGCATTTTTAGTCCATAAAGTATCATGTGGCCCAAATTGATTGTTATGACTGTTTGAGGTATGCAATGATGTCTTGATTTGGATGAAATTTTGGCAAACTGTGTACATGTCTTGAGTTTCAATTTGTAAGTTCCTACTTTTGTGTTGAGACTTGAGGGCCTAAAAGAGGACATGCAGTTTTAATACATGGATCATAGTTGAGTGAATTTGAGTTGAATGTGAGTTAGTATGATGATTAGTTGGTTGTGAATTAGTGCATTGCCTGCCCTGTGCACTCATGGGGACTTATTGTAATCTATATAAATGCATCATTTGGATAATGAGTCATTGCTCGGATAGAAGTGCTTTATTGGCTTGTTCAAATTCAGAATTTACTAATTTAGTGTATGTTACATTCTCGTTGTAAGTGGGGTTGGGGATGGTATTAAACAAGACAATAAAACACCCACGAAGGCTAACAATCAGAGTCGTAGATGAACCTAAATTGCCATTGGAGTGCTTAATATTTGTTTGTGAATTCAATATGAGAATTATGGAGCAATATTATGTATCTTGAACCAGTGCTGCTTCCATTTTTACAGGGAGTGTGAAAGGCGACAACCTCGAGCACTCGGTGAGAGCTTTATATCCAGTGATTCTATTAATTTATTTCGCATGTGCATATTCTTAGTTATCACAATAAATGGTCAATAGTTATTCTTGCTCCGAGATTCTCATTCTTGGCTTTCAGTACTAATTCTATAGGATATATGAAGCAATTTCTGCAATTACCTTGAAGGTTTCTTTAAACGGTCCTTGAGTTAGCTAACACCATTGTGAATTTCAATTTAGCAAAACAACCGCAGTATTATGTTATGTAGTGTTATAGTGCATGTAAGGTGGAGGTAAGAACTAAGGACACTCACATTGGAAGGGATCATTACCCTCAATACAGTAAAACTCCTAGATTTACATGCCTTTTTCTTGGCCTAATGCTTACCTTTGGAAGTCAACTCAATCTGAATTTGAATTTAATGAACTTCTGTGCTGCTGCAGCTTAAGAAGATGTGTAAAGAAGGAGCATATTGGGGTAAATGATTCTTACATTTCTATATTTGGCATACTTGAGAATTTATTGCATATGTATAGTCTTTTTATGACATTTTGTTTTCCTTTTTATTTTCCATTTGCAGGGACAGTAGCCGGAGTTTACGTCGGACTAGAGTATGGAGTAGAAAAAGTTCGCGGAACCAGGGACTGGGTAAATTTTGAAATCGCTCTGAATTCTATGTTATTCCATTGGATGCGATAAATGGGCTAAGTGTTAAAAACTATCACCCACTTCTTCAAATTTGACAAACCTTTTGAATTTCACAAAATGCAGTATGATGTGTACCTGCATGTTTCGAATGAACAAGAAAAACTTTCTATTTCTTCTTACTGCTCTCTTTTTTCTGTAGCATATTGGCTTATAATCCACTTTCCTTATTTTTGCAGAAAAATGCAATGCTAAGCGGTGCATTGACTGGGGGACTTATATCGGCAGCCACCAACAAGAAGGGAGATAAAATTGTGCTGGACGCCATAGCTGGAGGTGCTGTTGCAACTGCTGCAGAGTTCATCAATTACCTAACATGAAGATCATCAAAGTCTTTCTTCGGCTTTAAGCTTTCCATTGCAAGAAGGATGTTTTTTCCATCAAAATCCACAAAAGTTGGGATTTAGTATATCTTGGAATTTGCCTGAATGTCACAAGAAACATTTACTTGTCCATTCTTCATTTTGCTTATGCAATAAACCTGTTGTTAGACTCAATACTTAAGAGTTGGGTGTTTGCAATTGTAATGGATTCTGACAAGCTAATCTTTGCTTTTTAACAACAGAAGCTTGGTAAAACGCTGACTTATTTGCTTCCACAATCTGTTCTTTCAGTTCTGTAAACAACAGTACTACTATATTCGCCTTCAAGTCCCTAATGTTACAGAACATAACAGTTCCGTATGAACTATGAAGAGCAATATATGAACTGATGATCATATAACTAAATTAAATAAATACTAATGCTACAAAGAACGGAACTGCTCTATAAGCTTAACCAAGCTGTATGTCTCAGAATCCGGTGTAGAACCATCCAAAATCATCCTCGTTAGAAGATTAGGCTCATAAATCTTGGCCTTCACATACGCCTTCATCAATGCATTGTACGCGAAAGTATACCTAGAGTAACCTGCCATCTTCAATTCTTCAAATAGCTTCTCAGCATTTTCAATGTCACCATTATCCGCAAATATCTCCAGTATTGAAAACGTAGTCTCCAGCCATGGCGTCGAATTTTTCACCTTCTTGCTGGTTACAAAACCCACAGCTAATTCAAGACTTCTGATACTTTCCTCCACGAGCCCTGCTTTCAGAGTCCCTAATGCTAGTGATCGAAGCGTTATTGAGTTTGCTTTGCACGTGCTGTTCTGCATATCTTTGTACAACTGTGTGGCTTTAGTAATAAGCCCATGCTTGCAGTAAACAGATATCATAGAATTGAACTGTTCAGTTGATTTCAACCCCTTCACAGATTCCATTTCATGCCACAGCTCTTCTGCTCGAACAAGATCAGTCTTACCAAAGGCCTCGATCGCTATAATGTAACTCTTAGTCCTAACATGAGGTAGTTCTTGAATCACACCCCATGTCTTTTCAAGCTCCTTCTTGTTCCCCAAATAACCATACACGATAAGAAGAATGTCATGCGTCGACCAATTATCTCCAGCTCTCGACTTGATATTTTCAGCATAAACCTCACAAGCAGTGAACAACCTTGCCTCAGCATGTGCAACGGCCAGGATGGAGTAAGTTATCTCATTCGGTTTAATCATCATCCGATTCATGTCACCAAATACCTTCATCAAGCCCGTAATGTCATGTTCATTAGCTTCAATCTTTAACAAAATGTTATAAGTCGACACGCGTGGAAACACTTTATCGGCTCTCATCTGCAACAAGATTTTAGGAATCATCTTCCTGCGACTCGGAGATGAGAAAAGTATAATGAGGCGGTTGAAAACCAAGTAAGATATTGAATGACCCAACTCCCTCATTTTCTTCATGTGTTCCAGTGCAAGCCTTATCAATCCGTTTTCCAAGCACCCGAGAACAAGATTATTGTAGAGCAGCTGATTCTGAAATTCAGATGGAACTCGAGTGAAGAGAGCCTCAGCTTGACTTAAACCATGAAGCTTCATTGTGAACTCTAACAAGTAAGAGTAATCGAGCTCTTTCGGCCTGTAAGGCTTCTCTCTTATCACCCACTCCATCACCTGACAAAGAACAAAAAAACATCAAAGCTCTGTCCGTACATCAATGTGCTAACTACCATAATTAACATTACAAGAATTAGATAGAAAAATCGAGAACCCAATTGAAATTAGAACTTATATCACCAAAACGAAATGTGGAAAAAAGCTTTACGCGGATTAGCTATTGAGTGAGACATTTCGACAAACAGATAGTGAGCATCACCTCCAATGCACGCTTAGCGAACTTCCGCCTACGAAAACGGTTGATGATGTGGGAAATATCGCCTCTGTGTACAGGAAATCCATCGCCCATCCAGCTCCGGAAGGCCAATGACACTGGTTCGCTTTTATCTAGCTTCTCAATCCTAAAGCTCAGATTTTTAGTTTCTTCTGATTGTTTGGATTCTGTTTCAGATTCTGGCTTGATTAGGGATGGTGATGTTAGGGTAGAGAAGCGAAAATGGATGTTAGGTGTTCGACGAATTGCGCCAAAGAAACTCTGCTCTTTAAGCAGACATGCTATGGCTCGCATGGAGAAAGGAGAAAGGAGGAGTAAATGATTGGACAATGCAGCGATCACAAAAAAGTACCGATGAGAGAAGCGAGAAAGAAAGAATATTATTCTTGGACTATATAAATTAAATATATTTTAT
>JAYMSO010000162.1:0-10075 GCA_036897175.1 Plantago depressa | reverse complement strand
TCATGCATTATTTCTTTGCTATACATATTCTTTTTTCTATCATTACTCCATTAACTCATTACTTTCACTAAAATTCAATTTGTTAAAATCGGAAAAGAATAGAAAAAAAAGGCTGACTCATCTTTACATCTAATTAATCCATTAAATGCACTTTGCAAACTATAGAATAAGAAACAACCTGTATGTGTTTTAGAAAGAAAATAAAAATAGAATGCCTGTGGGATTGGTATACAAGACCAAGTATTCAAGTATGAAAAGCTACTTAGGTACAGGAGCCTTAAGCCCACAAGATAGGTAGAACAGAACACACAGGGAACGTACAAAGGAGTAGGAAACAAATAACACCTACAACCCACACACAGTATCCAAGGAAGATAACTAATGACAACCTATACCTAGGCAAATATCTTATTATTTTCTTTTTTACTCTGCTTCATATCTATCTCCTCGCTCTACCTTTCATTTATATAGATATATATATATACGCCCTTTGGTTCTATACTTCCATTCCGTTATAATACAATAAATAAGAGGACCGCATACACGACGAGTCAATAAATGAAATATTCTAAACACCGCCAAGGAATGAGACTTAGCCAAACAAGCAAGAAGGACACGCTGCCTTAAAGCTTATATCTTATAAAAAGAAAGAGTCTACTGCTCGCAACACAACCAACTACACAGTATCACAACAAGGCAGATAAGATAGTAACCTAAAACATCTATTTCTTCCATAAGGGGAATTCTTTTTTTACCTGCAGTACTTTTTCTGTACTTTTACTTTTAAGAGCTGCTTAAGACGACGACGATTCTTTATGTTTCCAAGAATGAATGTACTTTTGCTCCCGAACAAACCTGAACTGTAAAACTTAGCAGAAGCATATTCTTTTTAGTTTTGGAAACTTTTACTATTATTTGAATAACTGCTTATAAAACAAGTAATTTAAGAATAGAGAAAAGATTAAATAGAAAAATAGAAGTAATAAGAAAATAGAAAGAAGATAGATTAAGAAAGAAGAAATACAAAAAGAGAAATCAAATCGTATAGGGAAGAGAGTCTGTCTCTACGAAGCAAAGCATACATTTCACATTTATAGAATAGAGGTAGTCGTTAACATTACATACAGACGTAGAATATTACGGGAATTAACTACTCCCGACGTTGATTCTATTTCCTTCCAGGAATGTAGTATTCAAACATAATCGAACAATAATTTCTTGGCAAACACATATGTATATTTTCTTCTTTTGGCTCAGTCTTCTATACTAAAAGGTAATCTTGTTTCTAGTAAATTATGGAATATATAGATTTAGATATTTTATAGAGCAGATATTGATATGATTTATAGAACAACGGGTGGAATTCCTTAGAATACATTTTTCTATTACAGAATAGAAATCTACTAGGCATAGCAGAGGACATAACAAGAGACATAGCAGGCATAAGTCTAACTTTAGTCATAGTGGTGATGTAAGACATGGCAGCTATCATGTACTATTAAGGAAATAAACTAACCATAGTGTTGAGTAATACAGTTCCCATTCTAGTTATATTAATACAGTTCCCATTCTAGTTATATTAATACAGTTCCCATTCTAGTTATTAGATTAGGTTTAGGTATGCTGTTTTACGAAGAGTACTCCTAACAAAATACAACGAAATAGAATAAACTAGTCAAGAGTCAATCCAGTTTTTGATTAGAGGGGCTCGGATTCATATACTTCATATACTCGAGGAATACTGCCTATAAAAGATTATGAAGGCAGGAGGACTTTAAGGCATCGTCTTTCATATCCCTTTTCTTTCACATTTCTTTCTTGACATATTAATGATGTATATCTGTGTAGTCCAAGTCTTTTCCTCTTAGCAGCAATTATCTCGAGTAATAAATAGTAAATGCCGGTATTGCACTCAAGGGTATTTTCTTCCCTCTTACCGGGTTGGTTTTTCTTAAATGGTGAACGTTCTTCCTCTTTTCTTGTTTAGCGTGAATTAAGTACTATTCTCAGAACCTTATTAAAAAAGAGAGGTTAATAAAAGTATGCTCTATACATACGTTTGAGAACTAAGATTTAGAACTACGTATAAGGTTTTACTTCTATTAGAATATTCTAGCATATACTTTTTTCTCTATTTTCACAAGCTTGGTTGCTATTATTATAGTAATGAAAACGCGATGTTTCTTTTATTTGTACTTCTCTTTATTGGTAGTCCTTGGTTATATGTTTCAGCAGTCCATACATAGAAATGGGGTTGGCATAGACGGTTATTAGAAGACTAGAAGTGAATCCATTGTTTTAATAAGGTTATTATGTCAACAAAAAAGGAGAGAGGACACCTTTAAACGAACGTTTTTCCTTAGAATACTCTAATAATTGTGGGCTAAAACTCGTTGTGATATGCGGTACTTTTTCTTTTTTAGAAAAGATACTATACGTACGGGTTTATTAACTCATAAGCCAGTAAGCTGGTAATCTTTTACGCCTAAATTTATTTACCCTCCAAGTGAAAAGATATTCCTCCTTAATTGTGTCTACTATGATTTCTTTTTCTAATTCTAGTGGATATCTCACAAAACAAACAGATCAAAAAGAGTACTAGGTTAAAAGAACAAACATTCAAATATGAGTCATTCACACGACTCCACATAACAAGCAAGAATAAATACTTTTCGCTACTTTTCCAACCAAAACATAATCTTTGGTGATGACTCTATCATTTGATTCTTTTTTCCCACTGCTGATGAAGGTACGGGCAACAATATTTTGATCTTTCTCTTTCTGCCTTACTACTAGTACTTGAGATGACTACGATTATGACTTGCGTGCAGTGTGTGGTATTCCCTTATTCTCTTTTTTCTCTTTTTCTTTGTTGTATGAAAAATAGAAGCCTGTGTATGAATTCCATTAGAATAATGTCTAGCACATGAATCTCATTGATTTTCAATGCTTTCTTGTGATCGCTATGTTTGTTGCGTAGTATAAGTTAACAAGGAAGGGTCTTTCTATTAGCAGGCATGGTTTCCTCTTAAAAAAAGTCCCGGAGGAAAAGAATACCTATATTTAAGCCTTATTACAACGTGTCTTAGCCTTAAAATACTTAAGAATGGAAAACTAGATTCTATCCCCAAAAACGAAACATATAAAGCTTGTTCTAAAAGAAAAGATCAGTACCGAAGAAATTTGTGTGTTTTTACGTCTCTATAAAGGTTATACTGTTATCTTACTCTCGTCATATGAATTATGGATTCCAGTTGCTGACTATACCACATACTCCAGAAAATCATATAGATAGATATTGAATCGCTTTCTTTGTTTGCAAGTCATTTAACGAGTGTGCAGTTCCTATGAAGTCTTTGTTTGTCTTTCCAAGATCTTGTTCTTTTTGTTTGAAATGAAGAAGAAGCTCAAGAGATGCTGTGGATATAGAGGGTGGTCTATGTCGTTATAGAAAATGCGGGATGTGATTCCTTTCGAAAAACCTACTTTTTTAAAACATTCCGGAGTGCTTTGTACAAGTACATACCCAAAATAATAAAACTTAAGAAGTATAAGAAGTTGCGAATGAAATAGAGTAAAATATCCTGTTATCTTTTTAGCTAGCAAAAGAAATGCATAAAAGAAAGTACGAGTGTAATACCAATCAAGAGCAGAAGTGTAGAAAAGTAGTGTTTTGCTTGTTAGAGGGAAAGGGTTGTAAGTAGTTCTTGTAAGTAAGATTCTAGTAGTAATCATGAAAGAGTATAGAGGTTAGTTGTCTAAATTTGTTTGCTGAGGCGAGAAAGTATTTCTGGGAGAGCTAAGAGTGTCTTCCTCTGTATACTTAATCAATCTCTTGGTATTAAATGTGCTAATTATTCACTTTGTCATGGTGTCTTCTATCTCTTTCTTTATCTCTTACAATAGGCATTCATGAATTAAGGAAGTCCTTAAAATATCTTACTCCATTTGTTCCCAGGCTCTACTAAATTATATATGGGTTTATGCTAAAGACGAGATCTACATGCTGTTGTATCATTTATGAGCTCGTTTCTTATTCTTTCTTTCCCAGAAAGAAGGAGCCTGTTATTTAGGATTCTAGTACTAAACATGCCAAACAAACCTGGGAAGTTCTATTAGTCTATTGACAGTTATACCTCATTTCATTACTTACTGTATTCATCCTAACCACAACAATCTTCTTTACAAAAGATACAGACACACAGCACCGTCTCATCAAAAGTATATTGTTTGAATATGATAGACATGGAAGATCTATACTTTAATTAAGTGGCGGTAGGGTTTGCGGAAACATAACTGACGGTTAACGAATACTTCTTAAATAAAGCTTAAAGCACGAAGAAGGAACAATGGACACACTCTAATCTAATTAATAGCTTGTGTATACATACCCCTAGTACATAAAACCCTATATAGAATTGAAAGAATAATGGCTACTAAAAGGATAAAGAAAAGGATCAAGTTGACTACTTTGGACTATCGACTTTCTTATTTTTAAGATCATAACTAGAAGAGGAAATCTAATTTATTCATTTTCACTGCTTATTGAGTAATCCATTTTCTGTTTTTCATGATCTGTCTATGAGGGGAATTCAGAAAACATGTATCTAACCCATATGCGAGTGTAACTTCTCAGAATTTTGGGGTCGACTCACTAAGGAAATCAGGTTGGCATGGTTTTGCCCCTACGTAGCAACGAACTTTTCCAAATTTAAGATCTTCCGGAAATTTCAAAACATCAAATTCCCAAAAATACAAAGTACTTACTATCCGTTTTTCAATCTCTCTTTGAAAACTACGTAAATGAACCGAAAAGACCGCCTTTTTTAAGATTTTGCGATAGTTCGTAGGGTAGAAAGCAAGAAGAGTCCTTTTATGTACCAAGCACCCTTTTTTTTTCGTTTTTAAATATTTCATAGTTTGTATAGAGCAAAGTATGTCGTCTTACACTTTTTTTATTAAGTAGCTTGTTATCTTTTTTAGAAAACTCGTTGCTCAAAAAAGGAGTGAAACTAAGAAAACCGAATGTTAAGTGAAAAGCTGTCTGAAATCAGGAAAGTCAGATAGTTACTAGGCTCGAAAGTACGTCTGATATTAGAGAATCCAGATCTAATAAAATTTAGGAAAAGAGAGAACTTCTTTATGATTTGAATAGAATGAAACTCGTGATTATCCCAAGAACAAATAGACTTCTGCCATTTATTTTATGAAACAATACCGTAACTACAGGACTTCTGAAATTCTTCTATATTCAGAGCTAACGCCTTCGCATTTTCTTTCTTTTTTCTTCTAAGCAGAATATTCCTTTCCTGGACGTCCTGGACTATCGTTTCTTTTTTTTTGAGACATATCCTAGACAGATCTTTTTTTTACATGGAAAGGATTCAAACATTCAAAGCAAGCAGATATTGTACCAAAAAATCTGATCTAAATTCCCTAGAATACCTATACCCTCGGTGACTTTCTTGTAAGAACTACAATAGTCTAAAAAATGAAGCTATAACCTCCAGATATAGCAAGTTAGAAAAGAAACCATCTGCAAAGTCGCAAAGAAAGAGACTCCATTCTACTAAATCATTTTAACTAAAAGAGGAGAGAAAGACAATCTCTCAGGCAGATACTAAAAAAAATAGGAATGTAAGGGCATAAGCTTGTTAGGCCAGTTACTAAATATTATTTAATAGGGTGTACTTCTCCTTAAATAGAAATGTATGAAAAAGGTTTTTACTATGTAACTGTATTACAATTACAGATGCAGTTTATGACGACTATGTTTGTTTCTGTTCTGGTAAGTATTCTCTCTTCTATTCGCGTTGGTTGAATATCGATTACCTATAAAGTATAGATCCTAACAAAGCCCGAACAGTCTTAATTATTGACGACTGCCTGGCTAAGCTAGAATTCTCAGTTAGATGTACTCATTATGCCGGATACCTTAGATCAACAAACTCGCATTTTATTACTAATACATGTACCGTTTTTTAGATCTTATTCTCGATTAGAAACAGTTCTCTTGGAAAAATAGGACGTTAGAAAGTGGTATTGGTTGGGACCACTCTTTAATCATGAAAGAAAAATGGGTGGAAAAAGAAAAAAAACTCTTGTGAGATATTCTAATTATTTAGAGGGCTCAAGCAAGGGCTGACTTAGATTAGTATACTTTACTTTCTATTTACTACATATACGACATATGCTCAAGAAATCCAGTACTCCAATTTATTTCATTAGATTAGATCTATTATTTATTAGGTTACATAACCAAGAGTGAAATCACCAACCGACAGCCCTAAAAATAATCGTATACCACTAAGTAGCAATCTTTTACTAACTACGTTGTTCATTAAATCAAGGAAGATATAGAAATAAGATTTCATGGAAGAGAAAATAAAAAGATTTGTCGTGTCGTTTATGAAGGTTCTTTATCGCAATTCTTGGATAAATAGAATATATGCTTGATTGATATCTTAGAAGAAGATACAACAAATTCATATGAAAGAGAAAAGTGAAGTAAAATCCAACATATAATAAATCACGATTATCTAAATAACTTGTTGGAAAAAAAAGGAAAGAGAAGCTCATACCCTGAATAGGATTAGACTCAAAGCACCTGGCAAAAGAATGGATATAGAATAGTAGGCATTATATCTTAGAATTATATCTTAGACTTTCATTCATTATATGCAATATAAAAAGAATGTGATCAGACCGCTTATGTCATGACATGCCACGAAACTTTATCCTCTTTATGAACTTTTATGATTGTTTTGGACGTGTATTTTATCTAGTTCTTTTGTCTTTGGCTACAGGACTTTTTATACAATGAAGAAAACTTGCTTATACTAAATGAAATATAGAATTACGGATACACCCTGATATCACAAACCACTACCAACAATATATACTTTGTTATACATAATTTTGTTTCATTTCGCAATTAAAAAAGTAGACATTGTAGATTGACTTGCAGTATTTATCCTAGTATATAAATTCCTAAGTATAAAAAGATGAGATCACATAAGACATTTTTTAGAATTGCGAGAATTGCGCGAAAAGAAAGTAAAGAATGATGACATACCCATCTCATACATACCGACGAAGGAAACTAGTAAAGCGTTAGATTAGTAGAGCACATTCGTTGCATATTTACAAACAAAGGATCAAAATAAACTTATGTACGCAGCACATCGCGTTAAATAATAGAAACTCGCGGAATTGATATTAGGCAGGATACACCGAGCATTACCTAACAAAATATGAAAATTCGTCGATTAGCCTACGCGAGACTCTTCTATTCATCATACTTGAGAAAAAAGTATCCCGATTACCTTGTTACATTTCTATGTTGTAATGCGGGTTGCAATAGAAACAGCATAGTTTTCCTCGCGTCTACTACAGTTACAGTTAAGTTGGTACTTGGCCATTCCTTAATTAGTTCAAGATTTATACAACAAATAGCCGTCTATGCTTCATTCAACATTTAGATTCGGGTTAGACTCCCGACTTCCTTTTAGGTTATTTTTAAGCTGTTATTTCCTCACGAAAAAGATCTATTATTCAAAAATGAATCAGCTAGAAAAAGGTAGTTTATTGAGTAACTCATAGCTGATAACGACTACTTCTTACCGAACGAAGTTTTCTATTTAGAGAGATAATCCATAGTTACGTTTATAATGAATGGCCTATATTTGGTTTTTTTTAGTAGCTACATAGATCCTTACTATGAAGACACGTTATTTAGGACTTAGAAAGCGGAAGCCTGGAAATCATATATGCTCCTCTATGAGAGATCAAATAGAGATCAAAAAAGAAAATCAAGACCACTGCTAATATTATTGCATGTTATATATATATTATAAAATAGGTGGGGTTAGGAGGTAAGTACTATAAAGAAGAAAGAAGTTATTATCGAAAATGTATCGAGTTTATTTATGAAATAAGTGCAATGTCTACGCCGGTTACAGCTTACATACAACGAAAAAAGTGACTCCGGGAAAAGAAAAGATTGAAATAGATTCTTATTAGATGTTTGTTATATGTTGACATGGTGTCCAAAAAAGGTAGATATAAACTGAGTAAAACAGTGTCAATTCTTGCTTTATGTTGCTAAAAGAGAACTTGATAAAAGACTGAGTCATGATGCATGTACTTATCGCCAAATAAACGCAAGATTTTATTAGATGTATACCATGTATCTAAAAATTTAATGAAAGAGGACTGCTTTTTTTTATTATTAGAAAAATTATTAAAAGACGATATCCTTACTACGCAAGTACTTAACGATTTAGATCACTATACTATTTATGTTTCTTATCTATGTTTTATTCCTAGTTCCTCTTAGCTAGGCTAGTTCTCCTATTATAAAATTAGAAGCATAGTCAATAAGTAAAGATGGAGTCCAAAAGAAAAATCTACTGCTGTCGATGGAAAAGAAAAAGAGCATCCTAGTTTATATAAAAAAAAGTGCGTTGTACATCGTTGCTATATGAAGCACCTACCCCTATTTATTTATTATAACTATAACTCGAAAGAAATTTGTCTTGGATGGAAGGAAGGATTGACTCTTCTGGAACAAAGAATAGGAAGTAGAAACTACAGTTAAACAAAATAAATAGAATCAGGATGCACAGCAAACCAAAATATTTGTGAAAAGGGACCTTTTTATTCTATACGACCCCCTTTATTAGACAATTTTACTTAGCTTATAAATATTATAAGAAAGGACAACGAGTTACTAAAAGATAAAGGATATGATGAAAAAAAAACACTTAATTAATATGAATGACAGAATGAATACCCACAAAGATACAATCTAATTCTATTTACCGGTACAACAAGAAATCAAACCGCTTATAGCTTAGGAATAGAATATGAAATACTCTAGCTCTAGCAGGTATAGATCTTTAGTAGGCGTCAGTTATAAATAGTAAAACGAGCACCTTAACTAAGGGATTGCAGGTTGGAGTATATGAAAAGTAAAATATTCTAAATAGCTAGTTGGATTAGATTAACGAGAATTTAGAATTAGAAGAAATACGCATACTGATTCAGAAATATATTATAGCTAAGAATAGCTAAGACGTAAGGGCAGGATTGATTACTACAACTACAGACAAAAAGAAAAGGGCATAAAGTAATTTGATTTCGATTTTTTTATCTAGCCTATATGGATATAGATCCTAGTTTGACTGTTGACATGTACGAGAACTGTTGTATATTTGGTAATACTCTATACAGCTTGCACGACGTATTAAAATATCCCTGGCTATAATAACTCCATGAATCTCATTTATTTACTAGAAAACTTAGGTATCTCTTCGAAGATCTCGACAAAATCATTCGCAAAGTATCTATGAAATTCGTATAAGAAAGAAAAAGAGCATCTGCATTTATCTTACTACTACATAGATTATTTTTTCTGTATTTTGACATGTACTATATTGTTGGTTGGAAACCACATACATCTACTATAGTTTGTAAAAAGGATCCATTAACTGGCTTACATTATTCTTTTCTATTTCGTAATTAAGAGTTCCTTGACTCCAGAAAGAAGAAAAAGATAGAAAGAAAGCATTGTTGCATACTCTTGTGTTTGTCTAGGCTAGGTTAGGCTACGTATACTTCTCCAAATACTAAGTCATATAATATAGGAAGTTATTGTCAAAAAGATAGAAACTTCCATGTTTAAAGCTAGATTAGGCCTTTTATCCTTCGCTAACCCTTTTTTAGTACTCAGAACTCTAGTAGAATATGTTGTGATTACCGACGGTAGTGAGCCTCTTTTCCAAGCCACTCCTCTATGCCCTTTATGATTTATCTACTTCTCTTTTTATTTGAATCTTTAGAAATGACTCTTTAAATACTCTTCTAAAATAGATTACTCTCTTTCTCTTTATTATCTATAATTCACTCTGTGGTTGTCTTCTATATAATTAAGGAGTTATCCAAAAAACATGGTAGAGCCTTTCTTTTTTGGAAAAGAATGAACTGCAAGTGCAAAAGAACTCCCAACACCAACTATAGCAAAGAAAAAGTACCTGAGATTGGGTTCCCTTGCCGGTGTAAATTCTATGTATAG
>JAYMSO010000161.1:0-10078 GCA_036897175.1 Plantago depressa | reverse complement strand
AGTCTGAATTAGAAATAGGGCATTAACCAATATCTAAAGAATAAAATTGCAGAATAGACAGGATTGTCTTATAATCGTTCATTGATTTCTTTGTCACATTTGAATTGAAGTTCTTAATCATCTTGCTTCAGAAATGACACATGGAAAACAACAAGACCTGACTTTTCCAGAGAGTAAGAATACTTCGGAAGATAATTTCATCAGCTCTGAGGTGGCAGATCGGGCAACAAAAACTATCAATTATTTAGAACAAATTCAGCAACATGAGGCTTATGGCTGGCAGTTTCACGCCGATGCTTCTGAAGCTATGTTCACATTTGTATGGAATTGGAATAACAATAGACCTCTCTCGCTGACTATTTTTTGTGTAATTACTATTTGCTACTTCTATAAACAAATATATAAAAGGAGGCGAAAAAAAAAGAAGTAAAGGATATAGTAGCAGTACATGCCCTTACCTTTTGATTAAGTGAAGGGACTTCTTGACTGAGTACAAAGGCCAACTTCAATAATGAAAAAATCTTTGTCGTCTCAATGCATGATATCTCGCAGCAGTGGTCCCTTCTCGACAAGGAAATTCAAACCAGTCAGACCAGATTCGAGTATTAAGTCTCTCATCTTTTGAGAAGAAAAAAATCCGAGACCGATGAATATTTGACACAATGTAAGAGAAAAAGGATCGAATTAACATCATTATCACATTGAAGAATCAAATGCGGCACAATTTCAGACAGATTTTAATATGACAAGGAGGCATAAGTAAATGCATAAGCACATGGATGTGTAGCTATATATACCTAGTACCCTGGTATGGATAACCTTTTAAAATGAACCAGCAAATATAGTAAATGAGTGCTGCACGATCAGCTGCTAGCAAATCTCCAGGAAAATGCTTGCCAATTGTCTCAATCAAGCAGATAAGAGAAGACGAAGAATACTCCGAACATGCAGAATTTCTATTGAGCAGAGCTGATAAACTTTGCAGTAGAACTTTTTGTGCTTCATGATAGTTACCACAGATGCTAGAAAATTTTCCTACAAAAAAGTTAAGATCAATTAGCAAAAAGGATAGCATCATTTACAAGTCCTCAAAACATATTTGAAAAGGCAGGCAGCAAAAGTACATGAAAAAGAACGTGTACATGCTATGTAATTCTGTACATACATTTATGTAACAACAGATTATGTTGCAAACGAACCATCTCTAAAACGTATCTTGTGATTCTGCAAACAAATACATGCATGGTATATTGCAAGCAACCATATTTATGAATGGTGAATCTGCTCGATGAAACGTAAAAAAGAAAACAAAAGGGGCACGAGTGAAAACTGCCTGCAATCAAGTAATTGACAAGATGGTGGAAACTACAGGCACCAAATTCTAGTTATCTTTGCTGCAAAAAAAAGAAAACAAAAAATTCTAGTAGATCTTTGCCAATACATGAACAAGAACATGTTGGTCCTCTCCTGTCCCTGATTATAAGTTTCTGATACTTGGGGAGATACTTTTGCAGGCTTTGAACCAAAACTCATTCAGATGTAATGAAGTTATCATATGTGAAGGAAATTTCTGACATTTATTAATCTTCTTCAGCAGATTTACCGCTAAGCTAGTGGTCTGCAAACATAACGATCCACAATAGGTACAAATGCAAGTACGGAAACAACTGAGAATTCTGGAGATCCCAGCATACCTATGCCAACAAGTAATCTCAATAAGATTTTTCTGTAAACAAGCTCCCAATTCATGTGTATAAAGTTGTGTATACTGCTGCTGGAAGTAGCTTCACCATAAAGACAGTGCCAACATTTCATTCTGTTGCAAAGACAGGTGATGGCACTTTGAAATTCAGTAGCAGGCAATTTATCTTTAGAATCAGGGCCACTGTGCGCAGGACGGGCAACAGAATTAGAAAGATGCTCATTAAATAAACCAGCTGAGGGGGCACTCTGCCTGTCACTTGGTGCACTCTCAAGGGTTTCAGTTAAAGAGCGGTGGGACGACCGAGTTATCCTGCGATTTTGGTCAGCTACCATGTCATGTCTTTGTGTGGCAGGCTTCGCTTCCTTCTTTGTCCTTCTAGGTCTTGTTGAAATTGATCTCTTTGAATCTGGAAGTTCAATTGCACGACTACCAATTGAACTTTCTTTGAATATGAGCTGATCAGCTGTGCTTTCTTCAGATATAAAGTCCCACAACTTGGAAAGATTTAGCTTGTGTAAGGCTGATCTGTACAAGCTTCCAGCATCTGACAATCTCTTGGCAAAATGTGATTCTCCGGAACTACAAGAGCTGTTCAATAATAACTCTGTAATTTGATGATTTATGGAAATCTCCAACATGCAAGCACATCTATCACATGAAATCATATCAGAATTGTCAGCTAGGATCTTCTCTGCACTGCGCAATTCTTTTTCAGCTATGCACCAAAGCTTTTGTTTGCGATATAGTTTTCCTGATAAGATACAAAGCACGACATAAGATATCTTTTGGAGAGTTTTTTTTTAGCAAGACTCTTAATTTGTCATAAGGTAGTTGAAATAAGGGACAGAGAACATACCCAACATAGAAGAAAAAGAACTTTCAAAAAGTGGCAACCCCTGAAACTGGGAGATATTCCTACCACACCGTAGAAGCATTTCAGACTCGGACCCACTACCAAGAATCTCTTGAATAACTCCAACCTATGATTGACAAGATAATGAGATTATATCACTAGATTATAAAAAATAGCTTCAAGAAGTTTCAAATACAGGATTTTAATCAAGACCTGTAATAGGCTTTCAAGGTAACAGCTAAGCACATTCCAAGGGGTGAGAGAGCAGCCTTCATAACTGGAAAAACGTTCATTGATGAATGTATCTTTAACCTTGAAGGACTGAATCGCATAGTTACTCTTTTCAATAATCTTCCCACCCTCATCAAAAGTTTCGGTCACTTTCTCTACTGAGTACTCAAAGTTTTGTTGAAGAAGGATACTACGTAAGCGATGGGCTTCTTTTGCATATGAAAGAGCCTATAATATACCAAAGAAAATGTTAGAGCAGGCTGAGTCTTCTACAAGTGCCGATAATTCAACAGGAATAAGATCATTTACAATATGTACTCAAACACCAATATAATATTTACAAAAACTGATTAGAGACCCAATTCCCTTAAAAAGCTATGTTAAAGGAAGGCTTTATTTTCCAACTTACTGCAAAAATTTGGCGAGGCATTTATCAAGTCTTTTCCTCTGAGTCCACCACAATGAACTGTTCCCTTTTATAAGTTCAAAAAAATGATCGGAGGATGAATGGTAATTTCCCTCCAGTACATGTCTGAACACGGGGGCTATGTCATCGATCACACAGGAAACCCAAGGACAAGTCCACTGCTTGGAAATTTCGCAATCAAAGTCTATTAAGCTCGAACTAGATTGCTTGATTGTTTGATGAATAGTGAATAACATTGTTAGCTGCCAATGTGTAATTTGAGGAAATAGTTATGGTCATGATTGTTCTTCCAAAGTGCTTGGAGCATTTGGTGATCTCTGACATTTGTACTATTCAGCATTTTGATTGCTTAGTTGTTTGCTGAATAGGATTGTTAGCTGCCGATGTGTAATTTTTTCTCTTTGAAGGAGTGTGTGATCAGCTGCTTGAGTTTTAGTGATTATGCATTAGAGGGGAGGAAGGGTTGAAAATTTTCATTTCGCAATGGTTTTTGGCTTCTGCATTGCAGTAATGAGGTGTTTATTCGAGGGAGACAGGGAGTTGAGTGCTGTTCATCTGTAACTGTGGAGTACACCTTATCTGGTGTTTTTGACTGATTCTACAATGAATTTTGGAAATGAAAATTTGGAATGGCAGATCTGTCGCTCACTGTGTATGTTTGATGAAAGATCATAAGCTTTTGATAGCTTGAACATACAATGATCTATGCTTTAAACAAAAAATTGAATGTGAAAGACTCACGCATGTATCCGCGTATGAGACTCAGTTTACTTTGCTTGCTTTTTTGGGTCGGACTAGCAACAATGTGCTTTAAGGCTGTGAATCTCCATTAATGCAATTCTGCTTTTCGTGTTAAGTTTCATGATTTGTATTGCAGTCATTACATTCTGTTTTGGTTATCATGGAGCAAGACTGATGCTCATATGCCCTTTTCCTGCAACCAAGTCTGTGATGTGATGTGATGTTCTTGGAGTTTTCAGCTGCAAATCATATGTTTTGTTATGAAGTTGACTCTATGTATGCTTAATCTTGTTAGATGTGCAAAAGGGTCCTATCATTTAGATCGTTTGTTTGCTTAAGCTCTTCAGTTTTCAGTTTACCACATGCTCTGGGTCTTCACATTTTTTAGTACGACTAGTCAGACTTGGTATTCCTTCCATTGACAGCTGTTTCTTTTTTTCTTTCTGCCTATATATATTTAAGCCGTATCTACAGAAATGACTGAGTGGAAAAATATGGTGTCAACAGCCTTTTTGTATACACATCTGGAGCTGAAGAACTTGTTTGTCACTTACGAACTCCTAATTGTCACTTTTGCTGATTTCCTTTTACCTTGGTCTAACAGTTTTTTACGAGAATGGCAAAAGGTACAAGAGGTCGACGCGGAATTGCTTCACGACAATGCAGATCAACACCTTACCCTTTGCCTTCATATGATGAAACCGGTGGCATCCAAAAGAACTGCTCCAAAATGTGTAAGAAAGACTGGGAAGACGCCACATGTTCCGTGTGCATGGAATGTCCACACAATGCTGTTCTTCTCTTGTGCTCCTCACATGAAAAAGGTTGCCGACCATACATGTGCGGGACCAGCTTCCGCCATTCGAACTGCCTTGATCAGTACAAGAAGGCATACACAAAAGTAACTGTACTTGACGACCACCCATTTCACGATCCGCTGGAAACTCAAGCTATTGGGACACTTTCTGGGCCTTGCAAGGCTCAAGAGCTCGCCTGTCCACTTTGCAGAGGTCAAGTGAAGGGCTGGACTGTTGTGGAGCCCGCACGAGACCATCTCAATGCAAAGAAGCGGAACTGCATGCAGGATGATTGCTCGTTCATTGGAACGTACAAAGAGCTGCGGAAGCACGTCCGGGCAGAACACCCATCTGCTAAGCCTCGTGAAGTGGACCCCACTCTGGAACAGAAGTGGAGAAGGTTGGAGGGTGAGAGAGAGAGGGATGACGTATTGAGCACTATAAGGTCATCAATGCCAGGAGCCGTGTTCTTTGGTGATTATGTGATAGATGGAAATCAGCATGAGTCCGATTCAGATGATGATGAGTTAGGTATTGAAGCTTTTAATGAGAATGAAGCCATGGAAGCTGGGATGGATCGGAGTATAATGTCCGTGTTTCTCTTTCTGCAAGCATTTGGTTCTGCAGGTAATGCTGGCCCACTTAGAGGCCACACATTGGGCGGTGGTGGTATGAGATCAGGTCGTGATAATGCTGTCATGGACTTTGGTGAGATTCATCAAGATAGCGGTGACGATGACAATGAAGACGAAGGCAATTATGGTAATTCACTGGCCAACCGTTTGAGTCGTCGTGGTGAAGTTGTTGTGGGGCGTTCCAGGAGGAGAAGGCGCAGACAGGCAAGTGGAGGTGGAGGTGGAGATGGTTCATGAGGGTGTTAAATAGGGACCCAGAACTTCAAAGGTGACAAAAGTTAGGTCTTGGTACATTGATTAGATTAAAGAAAAGGTTAACTGTATCTGTTAACATCTGCATGCACATTTTATTTCAGTTCAGTTCACTGATTATGCACATTTTACTTATTGATTGTATGATAGGTCACCTCAAGAATGTAGATTATCACAGGAACTTGTTTGGTGTAATTTCAGCCTGTAATTTCCTGATTATTGTACTGTAATGTTTATAAACCCTGCATATGCATTATGTGAATTATTTTCTGGGTTTCTCAGTTTATACAATACTGGAAACCATCTTTTATCGAAGTACTTTTTTATTTTTGGGACCCGTTATTTTTACCACCCTGTCTCTGTGACTTAGTAAATATGTTCGTGGATTTACTCCTCTGGGTTCGGTTTTGGTCGTCTGGACTTCATGATGGTTAAAAGCGAGCTTGAAGTGCGTTGAAACTCTAAAAGCAACAAAATGAACTCAGGAGAGAAAATCCGGTTTATTGCATATAAAGAAGGCTTAATACAACTAGTTTTTGGAAATTAAACTACAAAAGGCCTAAAAACTTCTAAAACTCTTCTGATGTGCATAAACATTTTAGAATTTGCATTTTATATTTCTTTTACATAAGTTAATATCTAATCTTTCATTGCTGATTTCCTTTTACCCGGAAAGTGACTACACGATCCATAAAAGTTTCCAGGATTATCACATACCCAAATATTCCCTAAATACTGTTTTCTGCTTTAAGTAATTAGTCAAGGAAGATTACTAGTAAATGAAATGATGGAGAAGTACATTTAGAAAAGTAGCTAAGCCTTCATTGGTTAAACCTTCCGTCTAAAACGAAAACACTTTAGTCTGTCTATTACATTTGCAAACAAGCGCGTGTACCGGGTAACTGGACCATCCAAAATTCCGAATAGACCATGGAGTGTCTCGTTGGGGTTATTTAGGTTTATTCTATTTTATAGGATACTATAGGGTGGTAACTAGCCGATTCGATCCGACCGTGAACCTAATCTAGCTCATACTTATGTTTATAATTCCATCACAATCTTGAACTGTAAAATTAAGAGGTAAACACTAAACTCGCGAACATCAGGATTGCTCACGAGTTTTTCACGAACAACTAAATTAACTTAATTATTATTCTCTAAAGAAAATTGTTAACTTATTATTGTTATTTGATGAAGTACATGCTCTAAATTAATACAATTTTCAAATACTAATATGTTACTACATTTATTAACACAATATATATGTAGATGAAAAACATTATTGTATATGATTTGCAATATTACATATATTGAATGTATATACAAGTATTACTTCTATGCTTGCGAGCTGCTAACGAATAATCGAGCATTTTATTATAGTGTTCGTTACTTGCTTAAAATCGAGTCGAGCTTACTCATGATCAGGCTCGTGTTGACCGAGCTTTTTCACGAGTTACTTGTGATCGGCTTGATTCGCTGACATCCGTAGTGCGATGTTTGTTGTGCTCATAAGTATTTTGTTATAATTGTTAGTATATGATTTGTAAGTTGCTCTTTATCATGCATTAAACCAATATGATGTACCCACCACATTATTATTCTTTAAATTGAAACATTGAAATTGTTGCGAATCTGGACTTTGTATTATGGGCAGTGGGCAGCACAGTCGAGCCATTATCGCATTGAATAATTAATTCATCGGTGGTCACACACGATGTGTCGTGCTTGGAGCCTTGAACTTGGAAGTTCTAACCACCTGCGCGTGACACACATTCTCTCTTGTGAGCGTGAGTGTCTGTCACACTTCCATAATTAACAATGCTAAACAGTTGCGTATAGATGACTTGACGAATCTCGAATAAATGTACGCAACATTATGCTATGTTAAGGCTCTGTTTGTTTACACCCGAATTTGAGGCTCACCAAATTATATAAATTCATGGCACATGATTTGTGCACCAATCTCGTCAGGCATTTGCTCACATGTGGTTGGTTTGGTTTGATTTTGGTTCCATATATGATGTGCATAAACATTTTAGAATTTGCATTTTATATTTCTTTTACATAAGTTAATATCTAATCTTTCATTGTTTACATTTTTTACAACCCACATATTGTTGTCATTGTTGTAACAAGAATTGCAAGCCGATGAAACCATAATGACCTGAGAAGAATTTCTTTGATCAATTTAACACGTGAATATACAAATAAGAAAAGTCATGACTATAAAAGGTAGAATTATGCGCGCAATACTTACTATATAAATAAGAGAAAAATGATAGATATTTGTCTATATGAATGTAATTGAATAATTGGTTGAATATGGTGGCTATTGCTTCATGATTACAGTCTATTGGTTTGAATACCGTTCTTGCATTAGTAACCATCCATATCTTGCCGCTCGAACGTTACCCTCTGGTATACCCGGAAAGTCTGGGATTTGTAACTGACCATAAATTGGACAATGTAGCTTGTAGTTTGAGCACACTAAAACCGGGGAGGAGTCGTCTGAACATTTCTTTGGAACTCCAAACCAACGAATATTCACCGAAGAAGATACTGAATACCACGATCTACATACAGAACTGAAAACAACCTTGTCACCAGCAAAGAGTCGAGAGTATATATCTAAGAGGAGTTCATTTGAAACATCTGTCCACAAGCTATCTTTTCCGACTATTCCTTTCGTTTCTTCTTTATTGAGTGTTTGTCTCTGCAAACATAGATAACATTATGTTAATAATAAGTTCCAAGTGGAAAAGATAATATTGATCACAATGTCATACGTAAACTTACTGTCACAAGGCGGGCTAGATCAAATAAGATTTGTTTTCATGGTTACAAGTAACATTAGATGAAGTTGTAGTAACTAACATTGCGTACGAACTCAAATCATCATAGTGAAATGAAATTCAATAACTTGAAAACTAATCAAATTGGAAGTGGTAGATGAGTTTTGCAGAAAGAAACAATAATTACCTCTTCAACTTGCAACTCCGTGGTTTTTGTTGTTTCGACTGCACATGCTTGAACCATGGAATCTCCACACCGCCTTTCCTTGTTGCGGTAGATTACAGGGAATGGCACCCAATATAATAATGAGAATGTTTTGGCAATAGGAAACGGCAATTTCATGGTAATGCTCTGGTCTTCTACGTCATACATGTACAAATGTCTATGCTCAGTCCAGTACACTGCATTACCTTTCAACCCATAAGCCGAAGCTGGTGATGAGATAGTATAGTGACAACCCAGGAAAACGACTCTATCACCCAGTGTTTCCAATTTCACCCATTCCCTATTTTTGAAGTCGGCTCTAAAGATTTTTAGATCATAAACCTCGTCTTCATAAATGCCCAGAACAATAAGCAAGAGCTCCCCACAAGATTCGACTAGATGACTTCGTTGTGCCCACAAGAAATGTCTCAAGTATGCAATTGATTCTCCACTGACAACTTGTTGAGGATGAAGGTCAAAATCTGAAAATTCAGAGGCGATCAGATTGTAATCAGGGTATGTGAGCGCATGAAGTTTCCCATTAAAACTAATAGGTCGCCAAATGAACTCATCATAAGGGAAGTCTCTCTCAATGAATTCAGTATCACCAAAGTTGTAAGAGGAGAACTTGCCATTGGGTTTAGGTGGGAAAAAGATAATTCGACAGCTTGTATCCATCCTGGATGATGATAGAACACAATTGGAGGTGTACTTATGATACATTTGAGGAGCCTGTGGAAGCTGGAATTTCTCCATAGTGAATATATTGAGAATGGAGTAGTCATATGTGGATGCGTCCATGAGAACCAGCAGCCCACCATAGTAACAAGCAACAAGCTTATTCTTCAACTCAGGAAATATCTGATACGGTATCGATCTTCTGATATGCTATAGAAAGAGATCCGTCCCTCACCATGCAGTTGGGTACACATGAGCCAAGTGTATGATTCGCCTAGCAACATAGGATCAGAAATCGCAGTTTCCTGTTTCTCATCTTTCGTTTCTACAGCCCCTCTCTTGCATAATGTTAAATTCTGTAAGCAATACTTAGTTAAACATGAGATGTTGATTCGGAAGTTTATATCAGAGTAGAGTAGCTAAGCTAACAATTTAACTTTGCAAATACAGCGAACTACTAAGTAACCGCAGTTCGAGTAATTTGAGACAAAAGAAACATGATGTGTGATTCTTTAACATTCCTTCTTCTTCTTTCAAATCGATTATATCTTACACCTTTTCAGTTTTCACATTCTCAAAGAAGGCATTAATTTGACCACACCGATAATTAATATTACTTTGCGCACTAGAAAAACTACTTTCGATTTGTCGTGATAAAAGTCGTTATTTAATTCATGGAATTAGTCAATTATAGAACACCGTATGTCTAACTCTGGTAGCGGAATAAACCTCTTTGGGTAGGAAAATACGGATATTTTGGAA
>JAYMSO010000160.1:0-10103 GCA_036897175.1 Plantago depressa | reverse complement strand
CAGTAACATGTCCACATAAATACTACCTCCGTCCCACCTCCATTTACGAAATGAAAATACACGTGTAAAAAAACTTAGACACTGTTCTCTTCGTCTGAACAGAACTGAACTAAACTGAATGAGTTTGCAGACGAAGAAATAGAGCCTTATTTCCAACATAGTTTTAGCCATATAACTAATACATCTAGCGAATTGAAACCTCAGTTATTTCACTAAAATTTCCAACAATGGCGTCCATAATTCCCCATTGATTAGTAGTGCATAACTAAGGAAAAGTACACAATATACACTAATCTACTGTTGATAAATATTTTATGCATCTCATCCAATCAACTCTCAGTTTTAGAAACAACCTGATATATAGCCACTACAAAACCTGTAGTATAAAATGCATTTCGCAAAATGTTAGCAACGCTCATAACCAACAATAGAACTATTTCATTTTCAATAAGGTCTCCTTGGTCTCAAATCCTTAATCTTTTGATTATTTAACGTTTCCAATAAAAAATTGTTCCATAACTTCCATTATAGTAAGAAGGGTATAGTACCCTTTAAATTATGTCTAATAATAGATTTCCCCCCACTATTCGAAGAATAACAGATTCGTCTAAAGAAATGTATTACGTAATTTCATTAATTACGGATGAATCTAAAAGTCAACATCCATATCTGATTTTTGTTGATGTGTCATTAAAAGTTGATTTTATTCACGAAAATACCATTGAGTATTTTGATTTTTGAGTTTCTTTTATTCTCTCTCTTTAATTTGTTTTGTTTTCTCTTTTCTTTTTATAACTAGGTTATAACAAATTGCAATTCAAGTCCCTCAAGAAGATCAAATTTTCCATTGTCCATCCATTAATTTTCTAAAAACCTCAAACAAGTCCCATAACTCTCAAATTCCGATTTGTACACCCTATATGCTCCGATTTGGAGCTGATTAACAGCCCCAAATCGGAGCGTTTGTTCAGAGCTGAATCAAGAGGAGATAGTTTTGGCTTGGCCTAGTTTTTGGTTGCTTTGTATTGGAAATAATAATATGGAATGGAAAGAGAGAAGGCAAATTTCTTTTATTTTTTTCCTCTCTGTTTTGTTTTGTGGGGTTCTATTTTGACACGGTAGCCAATGGCTTACGTTACGGCTATTGGAGTGTTAAATGTTAGTAATACTATACTATAATTAAATTACAATTTTATGACTAGTAGTAGTAAATGTGATTTCATGTAAATAAATGTGGTAATTTGTGTGTGTAAATGGATATATTAGGAAATAGAAAATATTGAAAAAAATCAATAAGTAATCTTTCCTGATGTAATACGAATCATTTGCATATTTTTTGTCGCGTTTTGTTAATTGTCCTACGTGGCAGAGTTAGGTTAGATAGATTGGAACATTAAGATCTCTCGAGTTTTCAGTTGGTTTGCATTTTGAATTGTTCGTAAACTAGTTCAGGAGTAGTTATAATAAATAATTATCTCATATATAGTGAATATTTTACCACGAGATACCTATGAATTACATTTGTAATAATTATAAAGGTTTAACATAAATGTCGCTATAATCTGTTGCTGCTAATTATTAGTATTATGCTTGAGTTTTGTTATAGTTAGGTTTAGTGTTTCACGAACTCCAAAAAAACTATTTTATCAGGTTAAGTGTTTCTATAACACCAAGCTACAGAGTAGTGGGTGTTCAAAATCTGGACCGGACCGGAACATGGAACCGGACCGGTTAATACGGTTCGGCCTGGACCGGATAGTTTCCGGACTATACAAATATGTATATTCTGGTTCGGTTATGGTCAAAAACCAGAAAATACGGTTTAGGGCCGAAAAGACCCTAATGCTAATTAAGGTAGTAAAATATCTCAAAATCTTGGCTCATAATTCTTTTATTCCGTTCATATATGTTCGGAAAGGAAGTTAGCAATGGCTCATGCCACTTAATTATAACTAACAAGTATGATTATCAAGTGGCAGAATACAATTGTAATTAATGATTAATCACATTAATTACTTTCCTATCTAATAAACACACTTTAATTTTAGCTAGTAAAATTCTTGGTACTTAAGAACAAACTAATCAATAACCAATGCTCCATTAACTGGAAATTAACGTCTACTACTACTGTAATTGAAAATTAGTTTTCTTTTCTATTGTTGGCCTTGGTTTTTATGACCACATTAATTACAATAGCTTTTTTCCTTTTCTTTTGAAAATTTATGGACATAATCCGGTCCAAAACCGGATCCGAACCGGAACAAACCGGATCCGGTCCATCCCGGACCGTATGCTTCCGGATTGGTTTCCGGGTCAAAGAATTTCATGATTCCAGTTCCGGTCCGGTGAAAACCTCTACATACTAACACTTGTCACTCACATCAAACTTTCCCATCTATCAACTGTATTTGAATTTTCCTTATGGATCACACATTCTAATACTACTATTATACTCTTCCAATAATTTTTCAAAATGAAAAATGCATCATCATTGCAAATATTCCTAGTTATACAATTTGTAAATCCTTTTTTTGTTCCTCTCACTGCATTAGTCTGTGTACACATATGTCAGCTGATCTGAGAAACGCAACCACCTTATGTCTTCCTTACTCCTTAGACATAATGACCAACGTCTCAAGAATCCAAAAGAACACCAAACTTTACAACCACAATTGCATGACCTATGTCCTATTGTATGCCAATTCATTTGGCTGATATTTCAAAGCAGATCGAATCATATAAACTAATTTTCAAGTATAGTTATATAGGCAGCCCACATAAAACGAAATTAAATAGATCGAAAGAAAGGTGATGGTTGAATTTTATTTGGAGACTAGCAAGATAAAAAAGATTCACCGGAAAACTAATGGAATTGGAAAATCATTGAAGAACAGACACAAAACCAATAAAACAAAGACTAAAGGTTAAACAGAGATCCAGGTGGACAAATTTACCTCAACGGAACAAACAATTGTTAAATAACAGGACTAGAAAGACATGTGAGTTGCAAACAAGAAACCAAAATCAATTAAACTTAAGGCCATATACATTACATAGAGTATCAAGAAAGAAAAGATCTCCTGAAAAGCAAATGGAATTGGAAAGTTCTAAAGAAGAAACAGGAAACCAATAAAACAAACACAGAAGGGTAAGCAAAATTCCATGTTGAAAAAAATTACCTCTACAGAGCAAGCCACTGTTAAGAAAAAGAACTAGCTGTCAAGTTGCAAACAAAAAACCAAAACTATACAGGCTGGAAACCAGCAAGAAAAATGAAGAAGAGAAGCAACCAACTAACAGTTAACCAGAAACAATTAAGCTGGGAATTGAATACATAGCACAGCAGAAATAAATGCTAAAAATCACTAGCAATCAACATCACTAAATGCCTTAATTATTTCATCCTAATTTCTCACCTGTAAACAAAAATTAAGGATGGGTCTACTTGAACCATGAGCTAATAGCAATTGTTCCTGGATTTGCTCAACCGTATGGACTACTAGTTGAGAAAAGCTTCAAACTTTGAACAGGGTAAAAGAAAGAAGATAACTTGTGGCATTAAAGATTTCAACTTTCTTGGTTTTTTTGAGGAATTGAAGAAACCCAACTACTATCTGTCTCTTTCTGAACGGTTTGTTTGTGGTGATATTTGCAGAGGAAAAGATTTGGAAGGTGAAGTGAATTGACTGCATTTCTAAAATGTTGGGTGATGTGCACAGAACTCAAGGCTTTGTGGACCCTACTCTACCATACACCTCTTTGAATGCTTTTCTTTTTTAATCCATCCATTCCACAAATCTAATCCAATTTATTTTTGACTTATGCTTACTAAAATCTTCAGTTAAATAGAAGTGGAGATGTTTTTAATCTAATTTTTTAAATTTTAATTGTTAACCAAACGTACCATCAAACAACCTATAATAGTTTAATATTGCACTGTTAGAGAAACTATATAGTTTTTATTCTACAGAGTGCTCACTCCATGATAAGTTAAATCTTGAAATTTCAAACCTTGACCAACCTCCAATAAAGTTTTCCAGTTAAACAAATTTAAAAACAGATAGATCAAAAGAACTATTTTGCGAAGTCCTACACTGGTATCACGAAGCTCATCACCCTCTACATATATCTGCATATATCTTATTGTCATATCATATCATTATATATTGCAACAGCATGGATTTTTTTAATTTTATGTTTGTTCTGGTAATAGCTGTAAGTTTGGAAAATCTTGCATGACGATGCCAGCTCACCATATGGGTCACAGTTCAGTTTATCCTCGAATTAGGGTCCAGAGGAGCAAGATGGCCGTGCTTGAAATCATGTTAACCTCATGAAAGAGTTCTTGTAACTGGAGGTAAGAGTTCACTTTGGCTCTCATAACAAGAGGTGCCTTTTTTATGCACTTAAATAGACAGTTCATGCTATTCTATTAAGTGATTAGTCTTACTTTGAATATGCTTATGCTGACTAACTTTCAATATGATCACCAAGATGTTGATATTCCTAACTTTGTTTACATACAAGCAAACTAAAGTACTTGCAATGGGTCATTTCCAGCTAAAGGTGGTTGTTTTTTCTTCCAACCGTGGGTAAAATGTATATGATTGCTTTGAAATCTGAAAATGACAGGAAGAATAACTGACCTTTAAAACCTTGAAGCTTGCTTTACATGTTTGAAGAATTCCCTGAGTTTATATTCACTTCTCGAAGTTTGTTCATATTCTAATAACATGTACTCAATGTGTTGGGAACTGAGATGAGGTTAAGCTTGGTTTTGTCATATTTTGACAAGCACAAAACCATCAATGAGATTGAACACAACAATTACTGTTTCAGCGAAGTTCTACACTTGCATCGTGAAGCTCATTGCCCATTTACATATATGTCCACATATCTTTTTTGTCAGATTATGGGTTGAGGGGTTTGAAACTTTACATTTATGTCTGTCCAGGTAATAGCTGCTAAGCTTGCTATGGGCTGCGGTTCAATGTCCTTGGGTTGATGTCCAGAGGAGCGAAACTACCATGCTTCTCATGTGCGTTGACCTCAAGCACAGATACTTGTTGGCCCTCATAACAAGAAAAGTCCTTATGATCTACTTATATTGACAGTCTAGACTAGCAGTTCTATTAAATGATTTGGCCTTACCCCCAATATGCTTATTCTGACTAACTTTCGAGTTTTAATATGTCTATCATCCCAACTTGCTTTCCATATACACAAGCTCAAGTATTTGCAGCGGAAGGCTGGAAGCTAAAAGTTTGTTTTCCAGCTGTGGGAAAAGGTCTGTTGATATATTCTTTTGAAATCTAATAGTAATTGGAAGGAATAACCGGACCTTTAAAAGCTTGAAACTTGCTTTATGTGTTTTGTAAATAATCGGCTTAATTCACTTTATCCAAGTTATTCTCCAGAAGAAAGCAATCATAATGTTCAATCTCGCTCAGTTTTGTGTTTGTCAAAGTAGGGGAGTTGATGCAGTACAGCAGTAGCAAACAAAGTTTAACCTCATCTCAGCTCTGATATGGAGTACAAGTTGTAGACCATTTCCCAAGTTGTTAGCTAATGCCTATTCTGTGAGTTATAATTCTGTTATCCCAGGAGGCAGGAGCAATGTTTTTTCGAATGGAACTTGGAAGTTTTTATTAATGAAGATAAAGAAAGAATTCATAAGCTGTGTTCCCTTATGATAATGGGATTTCTATCTACAATCCTAAAATCTTTTCCCTGAGGGCATGATATGACCTCAAAGCAACTATTATAACTCTCCCTCCACAACACCATAAGTGCAGCCAGTAATACCGTTCCAATGGGAGTAGTCATCTGGGAAGCAACTATGTTTAGAGGTTCTAATCGAGTTAACTATTTTGCCTTGTTACAGGTTACATAGTGAAATTGTCAGTAGTTTGCTTGGCAATGTCGAATAAGTTCAAGCATTTACTAAAAGGTGCCAAGAGGAAGCCATGTTGGATTGCCTGTAGAATATTCATTGAAGAGGTTAACATTAAGTTCTTTGGAGATGACTCTTTCTCCTCTGTTCCAGAAATACTCCAATGAAGCAAGTATTTCTATATGTAAAACATATCCTGTCATTCTTCTGGTAATCTGATTGTCATTTATCAGTGATGACATATTAAGTCAGACCATGATTCTGACACTTTGAAAGTTTGTTGGCAAAGTTACTGAAAATCTCAGCTCTACAAGTGAAATGTCCATTTTCTTGAATGTCTATTTCTATCTTTAACAGGTAGAATGAGAAAAATGTGTTGCTGTTTTCACTTTTATCCGCTGAAATGTAAATACAGTCAGAAAGGACCCGTTTGTATTCATATCCATTGAAATACAAATGTGAATTGGGGCACAGTTTGCCAACGCAGGGACCTTCGAGTCTCTTGATTTGTTTATTGCTGGCCTCATAATTTATAGACCATAAATAACTGGATTTGGAAGACTAATTGTTCCTTAAACACTTAAGACATTCTGCAAAAATCCTAGGCTCTTTGCATGATGAAGCTTCTACTGCTGCTACAAACATCAACACCTTCACAAAATCTCAATCGGGATTGTCTTACCAAGCAAACAAGCTCTCTGAACCTGTCAACCTGATTCGCACTAAACCTGCTTGCCTATTTCAACTAGCTAAAACGCAAGCAAGCACGAATATATCTGTACAAATTTAGGCCATCATACCAAAGAGAACAACTTCTCAGGTCACTTTGGCCCTCTGCCTGATCATAAACCTTCTTCTACTCACTCCACCCAAGTTCTCACTTATCTTTGCTAAATGTGCCATACGCCTGTTGGCCGATTCCATATGCTTCTCGGGCTTTTCTTCCTTTGTTTTGTCTTCAGCATCCTCAGCATCCTCAGCATAGTTAGTTGGAGGGCTTTCCATTTCTGAAACCTCAACTATTTCCTTTAGGCTCTCCACCACCTTGCTCATTTTGGGCCTATCTTTTGGGCTCTTTACCAAACAACTATCAGCTAATTTGGCAATCTTACGAGCCGCGCTGAGCGAATAATGACCTTCAAGTCTTGAGTCCATTATCATGCCAAATTTACGACTGTCAGCTGGATATTGTTTCACCCATTCCAACAGCTTCTGCTCGGATCTGGGCCGATCCCTTTCTAGAGATCTTCTGCCTGTTAAGATCTCATATAGTACTACTCCAAAACTCCAAACGTCGCTCTTGGAGGTAAGGTGTCCTGTCTCTATGTAATCCGGGGCAGCATAACCATATGTTCCAACAACCTACAAGGATAAAGTATTTTAGTTGCCGAGAAGACAGTTTTATCCAGCTACTATACACAGTTAACATTGAAGTGCAAAGAGGTCCAAAAATTGAGGGGCGAAGTGCTAATCTTGCAATTATAAAGTTCTTCATTCGCCCAAGTCCAAAATGTCTGTGACATGTTAAAGGGAACTTACTGCGGTAGAGACATGTGTATGACCAGCTGATGGCCCCTCTCTCGCAAGACCAAAGTCTGAAAGCTTTGGCTTAAAATCTTCATCCAACAGAACATTTGATGCTTTAAAATCCCGGTATATGACCTGACAAAAGCATAAACAACAGTAAGTACTAGCAAACCAATTTCATCATGTGAAAATAATTACAGTCAAAGTTTTTGAATGCTCTTTGGGTTTTGAAATCTGATAATACGAGATAAGCAGAGAAGTAGAAGTGCAAGGTGAAACTGAAACCTGGATTTCCAATTCTTCGTGCAGATAAGCTAACCCCTCAGCTGCCCCTAGTAGAATTTGTATTCTTCGTTCCCAAGATAGAGTCGGGAAAGCTTTATTGAAAAGATGATCTTCGAGACTTTTGTTTGGCATGTACTCATACACAAGAAGTCTCTGGATACCCCTTTCTCCATCCATCGCGGAGTAGCCGATAAGTTTGACAAGATTTGGATGCTCGACTACACCTAGAAATTGCACCTCCGCAACCCATTGTTTATGACCCTGGGATCATGCAAAACTTTAGGTGAATGCAGATTTCCTAAATCATTAGCGCATGCTCATATTACAGAAAGTCAAATGCATTTCCAACACCTCTACAAATTTTTAATT
The DNA here is from genome assembly GCA_036897175.1 of Plantago depressa. NCBI lineage: Eukaryota > Viridiplantae > Streptophyta > Magnoliopsida > Lamiales > Plantaginaceae > Plantago > Plantago depressa. The sequence goes on along the minus strand of JAYMSO010000160.1, from coordinate 2,029 downwards.
ACAATACAATATGCCAAAGAAGGTGCCAGGATTTCAATATGAAATCTACATAAGCAAATAGAATGAAATATCAACTTTGGCAGTATACATGTACTATTTTAAGCTACAAGTACATTTTTGTTCTACAAAGAATCTACAAGAACCTACCATCATTACATAGGCATCACATAAATTACAAGAACTTCACAACCACCTATAATGTAATGATTCATGGATTTTGTAGAAAATGCTGTATTAGTGTTGGGGAAAGTCTTCTGTGCGCAATGATGAAGAATGGGTGTGAACCAGACGTGTGCACATATAATATCTTGATCAGTGCTTATTGTGTTAGAGGATGGACTGCGAATGCAATGAAGTTAGTGGATCTGATGGTTGAAAATGGTGTTTGTCCAAGCATGGTTACCTTTGGGATTCTCATTAGAGCTTTTTGCAAGGAGGGTAACATAATGGAAGCAAGAAAACTCTTTGACAGTATGTCAGGAATGAATGTATCTCCATCAACTTTTTTGTATAACACATTGATGGATGGCTATGTTAAGGCCAGAGAAATTGATATGGCAGACATGCTTTACGAAGAAATGAAGAGTAAGTGTGTACCTCCCAATGGTGTGACTTTTAACATTTTAGCTGCAGGACATTACAAGTATGGAAAGCAGAACGGGGGCAGATTTATGTGGGACTCACATGGAATGCAATTGGTTCCTGATTATTCATTATCTGATGTATCTATTTCTGTGTTATGTTGGGCCAGAAGACTGGATGATGCTTTGAAACTGTTGGAGGATATGCTCGAGAAAGGAACATCTGTTAGTTCTACTGCATTTAATTCCCTAATTACTGCGTATGGAAAAGAAGGATTAGAAAACAAAGCTTTTGAAATTTATGGACTTATGTTGAAATTTGGTATAACTCCTTCAGCTTCCACATGTACATCACTTCTCTTGAATTTGTCTAAAACTGGAAATCTTGAACAGGCCAGAACTCTTCTCTATAAGATGATAGAAAAGGGTTACCCCATCAATAATGTGGCTTTTACAGTACTTCTAGATGGATATTGTAAGACTCGCGACATTGTAGGAGCTCAGGGTATGTGGGAAGAGATGAAGATGCTAGGTATGGCTCCTGATGCTGTTGCTTTCTCTGCCTTTATTGATGGACTTGCTAAAGCGGGTTTTGTTGAAGCAGCATATGATCTGTTTATGGAAATGAAAAGAATAGGACTTGTGCCTAATAACTTTGCCTATAATTCTTTGATTTATGGTCTCTGCAATTCTGGAGATCTTGGTGAAGCATTGAAGTTGGTAAGGGAGATGAAGAAGAAGGGTCTGCAACCCGATATCATCAGTTTCAACATTATTATCTATGGGTTCTGTAAACTTGGAAGGATGAAGTCTGCCATGGATACCAAAATGTGCATGATCCAAATTGATAATCGTGACAACCAAAGGTTCGCGTATCAATTTATAACTGGTTACTTACTTACTTTAGTAGTTACAATTCAAGTCAACTCAATTGGAAAAAAAAAAATATATATAAAGAAAAGAACATAGTTCAAAAAAAAAAACCAAAGGAAAAAAACACAAAACAAATTTGTAGTGGCTCAAGCTCTCAACTGCAAACTGAATTGGTCTGAACTCTGAACCAATCGAATTGCACTCACTTCCAAACACGTGATGAAAATTCACTCTTTCTTCTGGACCAAAAAAAATTAAATAAAAATCTAGTGCGTTTATTTTTCCAGGCTACAAATAAAGAATAAGGTCCGCGTCACGATTTAGTCGAGCAAAACTTTTCCACGTGTTTCCAGTGTACATCTTAAATTATTATTTTGTCTGGAAATATTTCAATCTAATTGTCTAATGCTGTGCCAATTTAACGGTGTTAAGAACACAGAGGTTATTACAAAGGAATATAAAATACCTTTCAATTTTTATCTCCAACATGGTGATATGGACGCGAAACCTGAAATTGTTTTAAATATATTTTACTTTACAAATTTATATTTTATTTTCAAAATATACAAAAAGTT
>JAYMSO010000159.1:0-10126 GCA_036897175.1 Plantago depressa | reverse complement strand
GTAATCTGGGCTTGGAATAGGAGAAGCAGGAGTAGTAGCATTTTTGTTCTCCATGTTAGTGTACCAGTTTATCCTTCAAACACAATACAACAAATTAACAAGAGAGAATGATATATGTCCTGCAACTTCTTTCTTGTGTGTGTTTGAGAGTGTGTTGAGTGTCTGGGGTTTGTGCTCGATTTTTAGGAGGTCAGATGTCTGAAGGGTGAGAATAAGGACAAAATTTCATAGCCTAGCCCATGCTGCTTTTTCTGCTTTAGTAAGGTAGTAAAGAAAGAAGAAAAATGGTAATATTCACCAAGATCTTTCCACTTGGGAAATGGAAAGAAGGGACTGATAATTAAAAAGTTTGTAATGATCAAGAAAGAACAATATTGGAAAATATTTTAGCTTGATATCTCTAAGAAGAAGACTAGAAGGATGTGTGTATAGAAGAACCCGATATGGTTTCTTATATAGGCAATAACGCGGTAAAATAAAATTACAAAAGGTTTTTGTTGGTAACATTTCGATCCTTCGAGAATGGGTTGGTGACGTAGCGGCTGACATAAACACTACGATTTAAGAATCTATTTTCTGCAGAAGATGTTCATGGACCGGCTTGTTTAATTTGAATTTTCCTTGCAACGGCTTTGATTGTGTTTGTGGTCTGTGGGGATAAAAAATATGTGAACAAATTGAGCAAGTAGAATGCTTTGAACTTTGATCAGGCGGAATATGTACTCTGCGCAGCAGAAACAAAGAGTGAATCCGTACCCCCAAAAAAAAATTTCTCAAAAACTATGTGAAACTTTTAGTATTTCAATCAATTCGAGTTCGATAAGTTTCCCTTATTGGCCTGGTCATACCTGAATACATAATACAGAATAAACTAGTAAAATATTAGGAAAAAAAACTCATCACAGGATCTGACACAAAAAATTTTGTAAACAAGAACATTTAATGGCCTGTAAAGCTTCATGTAAAAATCATAGTATGCCCTGCCATTAAACTTCCCTGAGCATTAGTCACAACTAACAACATTCACATTATACTTGAAAAATAAATTATGATCAACATATTGCATTTCCGTAAGGTATTAAAGGTGAAATCTTTACTCATATTGCACAGTAGCTTCCGAGTGCTAGTTTCGCGAATCATATGTGTTCATGAAAGCTCATGGATGCCTTCCATATTTTTTTTCTTGGAAGCAGCACCCAGTCTCTTGTGAAATTTTACTCGTGGCTGCCCACCTGATTATTCGTGCTTGTCAAACACAAGTTTTTGCTACTTGTTTCCATTTGCCCCAGGATTTAACTACAATTAAACTGGATTAGTAGAGTTGCTTGTTTTTCTTCTCAATTCTAGACAAGTTACTCTAATATACTTTACTTGTGTAGATATGAATGATTACATAGATATGTATATAAGGAACATTTTCGCGCATGCGTTACAGATACTTTGTTCATTCATTACAAGATTTTACCAGGCTTCCTTTCTGAAGGACTAGAGTGATAAATTAAATCTGGAAGCAAAAACATATCTGGTAACAGAACACCAGCAAAAGTTTAATACTTGGTTTAGCTGATTCTGAATAATTGATTGTATACATTTCCTACATTTTTTAGAATTATGTCATATCTTTCATTTCCACATAACAAACATCAAGAATTAATCCCAAAAAATAAATATGAAATAAAAGCAAAACAGATTCAATCCGGATGGCTTGCTTTTTTTGTCATATATCATAAATTAATGAATATAGGATGAGAAGATTTTGAGCCGAAAAAAGGTGCTTTTCAGTTTTTCTTTCCAAAAAACAAAGCCTTGAGTTCTTGAAATGCGTCGTGAAAGTTAAAGTTGTTGCAAAATGTGGCATGTCCAGTACATGCAAGAACACACGTACATGTACAGATGTAGAAAATCTTGCAAGAAGCCAAGAACATATTCACCTTTGATGACACATGAATTTCATGCTATTTTCCAATTTCCATTTTTTCACAAAATCGTAAATCAGATTTATGAAACAGTGTTACTTATGTAGAATAGATCCACTGAAATTGAAATACCTTCAAGAAAACTGTGAAAACAGCAAACCTGATTCATACTTGTGCTAGTGTACCCCTGAAAACTGATCTAGGCAGTTGGCTGAAGTGGCCTGATTTCTGTAAATTAATTAAGTTCTCAGTTCATACGTATATATTGTAATGCTGGCACAGCTTCCTTATTGAAATGGGATCTAACTTCGTCTAAACTAGATTAATATCGTTTAAAAGGGATACTGATATTGTTCAAAGATATATAGATTGGCCCTATATAAATGTATGCTCAGGTGAATAACTTCGTTCAGTCCTCTTCGATCTACTGTTAATGTTATGCCAATTTGACATGTTTGGTCATTAATTATCCAGGTATATTTAGTATAAGCGCTAGCAGGTCGATCTGATTAATTTAAGTCCTGAATTCGCATTTTCAAAAGGTTTTTGGCTTAACTTTGAATGTTCATATATATTGTTGCTTTCTGGATTTCTCTGTCAAACTTTAACATAATCAGATCCCCAAACTTGCTTTAACTGTAGCTTTAGAATACTGAAAACATTACAATACAACGATGGAAGTAAATTTTGGAGAGCTCTGTACAATATGCAATTGTACATTTTTATACAAAAGGTGTACATAAGAATGAAGAATTATCGAAAATTCAAAAACATGTTTTCCTCAGTCTGCTGCAGGTGGTTTAGCTTGTTCTGCTGCTGCCGCAACAATGGAATCTAATTCCTGTAGAGAAAAGAAAGGAAACATTGCAAAATAAGGTAATGTAAAATCTAAAACAAGCTATGTACTTATCATATGAAGTGGAAAAATTGGATCTTGATATTTAGTGAATTATTCATACCCCCATGAATATTTTGGCAGCCTCCTCGGGTGTACGAGTTGTTATTATTTTTACAGCCGCCTCCTGCAATGTCACAGAACAAATCGAAATGAGATTCACATACCAAATTAAAATTTCCATGCGGAATATATATACATACATCAGATTCATAAAGCAAGCTACTAATGACATGCAACTACAAAAAAAATAAAAAATGCATAAAATGTGAAACAGTTCATTGGAATGGAACCAACCCTGAAGGCATCAAACTCGGCTGCTGTAAGGGTTTTAGGTTCATCGATCGGAACCTCTAGCCCACCAATGTCCTCCTCGTAATCTGGGCTTGGAATAGGAGAAGCAGGAGTAGTAGCATTTTTGTTCTCCATGTTAGTGTACCTGTTTAGTCTTCAAACACAATACAATGAATTAACAAGCGAGAATGCTATATATCCTGCAACTTCTTTCTGATGTGTGTTTGAGAGTGTGTTGAGTGTATGGGGTTTGCGATCGATTTATAGGAAGTCAGATGTGTGAAGGGTGAGAATAAGGACAAAACTTCATAGCCTAGCTAGCCCATGCTGCTTTTCTGCTTTTATCACACACTGTTTTGTCACTCTCTACTTGCCAACAGTCTTGAGTTATTTCCCCAAGCTGTTTTCCGTTCGGCTGCCTTAACCTTTTTCTCCTTTACTCTGTCAGATCGGAGAAGGCAGATTAGTTGGCCATGTCTATATAAAAATGAATCAGGAACTTATGAAATTGACAGTTTCAAAAGCTTATACAAATTGTTCTACGAAGATATATTATGTCATCTTGAACACTGAAATGAATTCTTTACAGTAGTTGTTGATCTTGTGATGAATAATGTTTGATTCTGTGATTTTTATAGATCTTGCTTATTGTTCATTCTGCAGCATAGATAAACTATGTTCCAGTATCTGGAATTAGGCATGCATATTGATTTTAGATTAAAAAAAGGAAATAAATTATCTTACCCACATGAAGAACGTTGCTGCGTCCTAAAAAACAGGCTGGTATAGATCGACCAGAGCTGCATTCGGACCACCATGGTGAGTCTGCTTGATTGATTTGAGTTCTCTGAAGTAAGGTCTAAGTTTTGAATTTTGTAAAATAGAAGGCGTTGATGGATCCATCATTTTGAGCCTCACCACAGGGGTAAATTTGTCGCATGAGGTGAATACCGATGGCAAATGAATTATAAAAGGTCATACAGTAAATGATCATTAAGATCTATGTTGGAATGGGGATTACTCTATTAAGGTAGTGAAGAAAAGAAGAAAATGGTAAATTCCCTAATATCTTTCCACTTGGGAAATGGAAAGAAGGGACTGCTAAAAAGTTTGTAGTGATCAAGAAAGAACAGTATTAGAAAATATTTAAGCTTGATTAGCTTTAAGTAGAAGACTGAGGATGTGTATACAGATGAACCCTAGCCGGTTTCTTAAATAGGCAAGATATCACCACCTAACGAGGTAAATTAAAATTACAACAGGTTTTCGTTGGTAAAATTTCGATCCTTCGAGAATCGGTTGGTGACGTCACAGCTGACCTAAACGCTACGATTTGGGAATCTAATTCTCTTCGGAGATGTTCATGGACCGGCATGTTTTGCATTCCCCTTGCAACGGCTTTGATTGCGTGTGGTTTCTGTGATCCTGCACTTAGACCATCTTCTTATTCTTTGCTTGGTTCCTTATGTTATTCATTCTTTGTTTCTCTGACTTTCAGAGTGCGAGACATTTACGCCTATTCTGGTGATCAACTTCCCTAATTCCTCGCCCAGAATCAGCCTTTGTAAACATGTTCGCATCTGTAACTTCAATGTAATAAATTCTACCCTTGCGATCTTTCTACTTCCTCATTGGCAGAGTGACAGTTTATATGAAAAGACAATCATCAGATTGTGAATGTTCCGTGTCTCAGAGAAAACATTACAAAATTCTAAAATAAAACGCAGGAAAAAACATCAATGTACCACTTCTGAAGATTTACAAAATCAGTACATTGTGTTAATACTTGACCGGAAGCCATCTATCTCTAATACACATCCTGTTTCAGAAAGAATAGTCCTTCAAGTCAGCTCTAGAGTCACCAACTTCTAGATCAGCCATGCATTCTTCAGCAGTAAGAGGTGGGAGTTGACGTGTTTTCCGCCTCAGATTATGCTTGTGCCACTCGCTCTTAAAATGCTCTCTATATGCTTTTGCATCACCAACTAGAGCATTGCATGTGCTGCATTTTTGCTGCTTCAAATCTCTGAGAACTTCCAGCTTTTGACGAAATGACCTGTTTCTGCAACTTCTCGCTCAGCTGAGGAATGGACACTGCAGAAGGATCTCCTTTCTGTGTGCTCGATGGCTCATCTTCAAAATCATCAAATTGATCCACACTTACATCCCCGTCCACGTGCACATTGACTGCGAGAATATCCACTCTTCCTTGCAGGTTCCTCACTAGAACATCACAGTCACGGAAGAAACTTGGCTCCAAGTCACAAGTCTAACAATCAGGACAAAGATTTTGTGTTCAGATAAGATGAAAGGCATGGCCAAAAATAGGACCTCCATATATCATGAATAATCGTGTACAAATGAATAAATACAAACTCAAAGGTAGATCATAAAAAAGCAGAAGTGATATAGTACTCAAAATGCCAGTATTCCGCTGTCTGAGATTTTGTTAAAGCAGTGTCTTTTATGTTGCCTCAGAAAAAGCACGCTTTACATACTTACACAAGTTAGTAGCAGATGCATCGATTATTTACATGTATTCGACTAGAGGATAAGCATAGGGGACAAACCACCGTTCTCCTATTTAGATTATCCTGTAGTACGTTCACAAATCAAGCATATGGGACAATCCACCCTTCTCCTATTTAGATCATCATGTATTATGTTCACAAATCAAGCATAGGGGACAAACCACCCTTCTCCTATTTAGATTATCCTGAACTATGTTCACAAATTACGCATAGGGGACAAGCCACCCTTCTTCTATTTACATCATCCTGTATTATGTTCACAAATCAAGATAGGGGACAAACCACCCTTCTTCTATTTAGATTATCCTGTACTATGTTCACAAATTAAGCTTAGGGGACAAACCACCCTTCTCCAATTTAGATTAACGTGTCCTATGTTCACAAATCAAGCATAGGGGACAAACAACACTTCTCCTAATCATATTATCATGTACTATGTTCAGGAATCTAGTGGCTTAGTTGCAAAGGGAAAATATCACAAGCTTCAACGTAAAAAAAGCTCATACATAGTGCAGTTTTTTAATAAAAACCTACATATGGACATGGTAGTTCCAGCAATTTTCTCAATTTGAGAGAGAAGATTTTGTGAGCTTCTCATAGGGCTGTCACGGCAAAAAGTTGTAAACATGAAAGTATCCGACTTACCACCGATAGCTGACTACCAGATCCCTCCCTTGAGATTATGGTAGAATTCCATTCCTTAAGCTTTTCTAAGAGAGATGCCACGTGCGGTTCAGACAAGGTTAATCGCAGTCTCATAGGGAACCTTTTGATTGGATAGTGTTTTTGAAGTTCACGAATGACTTCCAATGCCTGTACAAACATTGAAAAGTATTAGTCAAATAGGCAATAGCTGTGGCATAAACACTATTGGACACCACAAAAATAAGTTCACATGAACATTGATCGCCAAAGGTAATCCTGTTCCAAATTTGAAGTCAACAATATTCATTTTCTCTGGGGAAAGGGGTGTGTGTGGCTGTACGAAGGAACCTATATGCGAGGAGTCGAGACCAATAAAGGTAGGCAATTCATCAAAAAATATCTCGAGTACTAATCACACATGTCGAAACTAATAATAATCAGAGAAATGGATCAGCTATAATGCACCTGCTTCTTTGAGCTACTATTTGGATCCACAGCAAAATGTATGTCATGCATTAGCCTCTCAATCATGCTTATGGTATAAGGCCTCTGAGTTTCAGGATTAAAAGTCTTCTGCATAACTATGGTTGCGATATCCCTGAATTGACTGGAAAATTGGGACTCTCTCTCCTTCCCTGCAACTTGTAGCTCTCCTTTCTCCAAAATCTGCCAAATGGTAACAAACCGATCAAAATTGCTAAATATCTGGAATAGCTAGAATCCCATGCAATCATGAGTACTGAGTAGCATGGAATTGAAAATGTATAGCTAGTCATCAGCATCAAGTTCAAGCCTCGAGAAAGAATCCAAACAAAGAGAGGACCGCTCACAGGATTATGATCAATATGTAGTTTAACTAAATATGCAATCATGTTCATGTGCCATAAGCTTACTCTGGCTATATACCACATCTAATCTAACCATCTAAGTGATAATGCACAATCACTTGTGCATTTGTGAAGTAGTCAAGAGAAGAAATCATGCATTGTCCAGCCCTTCCAACAGAACTCGGAGACATCGTATTCAATGCACTCAACTTTATCTGTGCAACTGTCTGAGTGAATCGACATGAGAAAAAGCACAAATAGATGATCTTGAAAGCCAGGAAATGGGTTGGCAGAAGGTTCTCATACACTAGAGGAAAGGGCTCCTTCATGAATTCCTAGTTTCAAGATATCTTAGTTATCATATTCTACGACAGCATAAATCATTGATGTATTCCACACAGAACCGAAGTCTTCTGATTCTCACAATTGAACTATTTACAGTGTCATGAAATGACCCCCTAGCCAAGTTCAGCAACTCCATGGCATAATTATGAATCGCGACTTGCAACTAAAGAAGAAGAAAAAGAAACAGTTGAAACACTAAAAAGCAGAGAAACTAAAAGAGATGGGAGAATTACACAAACCTCCAAACAAATTTGAGTCTGATCGTCAGTCCCAAAGGCAGCCACCAAATCCTTGGACTTGGCAAGAACTCCTTTGGAAACATTGGAATAAACAGTATGTGACTGCAACACTTCATCCAAATCTTTCTCTCTGAAATAAAATCACTAGTTCATTCAAAACAATGAAACACGAATTACAGCTTAAATAGACTCGTCGCTCTAAATTATCAGCTCACACCACACAATACTCAGCTTACAACACATAATAATCAGCTCACAACACATAATAATCAGCTAACAACACATAATAATCAGCTCGCAGCACATAATACTCAGCTGACAACACAAAATGATCAGCTCACAGCACTTAATACTCAGCTCACAACATATCATACTCAGCTCACAACACATGATTATACTCAGCTCACAGCACTTGATTATCAACCCGCAAATCAAATTACAGCTCCAAATAAACTCGTAACACAGAATGATCAGCTCGCAATTCGAATTACAGCTCCAGTTAAGCTCGTAACACAAAAAACAAAACTAAGAAAATAATTAATTAGGTTACTACAATCACTATAATTACAACAATTTAGTTAGTATGTGATAGATAGAGAAATAGAGACGTACACGCGAGAGCGCCATGAGAGGACTGTGTTTTTGTAGCAAGCGATCTCGAAGCGGTTGCCGTGTTTCTTGAGACGAACGACGGCGATGTTTGTTAACCTCTTCTGCCCTATCGGCTGCACCAGCGTCCTCGACATCTCTACGGCGGCGATTCACGGTGGTGGAAAAATCGAAATTGATTGCAGTTTCTAGACTGACTCGGCTATTCCGTATGTGACAACCCAACACTTGTAGCGTAGGATGCACTGTTAGGCTTTGTTTTTGTTTTATTCGTCTGAACAGAACTGAACTAACATCAAAATACAGAGTCTTAATCAGTACAAAACCTGGAAGATGGAAGGAAAAAAAACAACGGTGAGATCTGAATCTAGATAGTGATGAGCTAAGCTTGCCTATGTTTGATATACTTCTCATTACACACCATACATATTTATACAATAATAATCCTGCTATAAACTAGGAATCTAAATACAACAAGGAATCTAAATACAACAACGAATACAACAATATTAGAAATATGAAATAATTAGGAGATATTGAAACACGAATTACATCTTAAATAGACTCGTACAACAATTTAGTTAGTATGTGGTGGCATGTCCAGTACATTCAAGAACACACGTACATGTACAGATGTAGAAAATCTTGCAAGAAGCCAAGAACATATTCACCTTTGATGACACATTAATACCAATCTGTTTCCAATTTTTCATAAAAATCATAAATCGGATTCATGAAACGGTGTTACTGATACAAAATTGATCCATTGAAATTGAAATAAATCGGAGCAAACTGTAAAACAGCAAGCCTGATTCATAAATGTCATATGTGCTAGTGTACTCCTTGAAAACAGATCTAGGCAGTTGGCTGCAGCAGCCTGATTTCTGTAAATTAATTAAGTTCTCGGTTCATACGTATATGTAATGCTAGCAGATCCTGACTTATATATTGAACTAGTATTTAACTACGTTAAAACTGGATAAATATCATTTCAAATGGATACTGATGTTCAAAGATCTATGGATGGCCCTATATAAATGTATACTGAGGTGAATAACTTCGATCAGTCCTCTCCGATCCTCTGTTAATGTTATGCCAATTTGAGATGTCTGTAGATATGTTCGATCTTTATTCGGGTATATATATTTACTATAAGCGATAGCAGGTCGATATAATTAAAGTCCTGAATTCCCATATTCAAAAGGCAGCTGGCTTAACAATTCATATGTTCATATATTGTTGCTTTCTGGATTTTTATGTCAAACTTTAACATAAACGGATATCCAAACTTGCTTTAACTGTAGCTTTAGTACCTTGAAAACTTTAATTACAACAATGAAAGTAAAATTGGGAGAGCTCTGTACAATATGTAATACAGTACATTTTTATACAAAAGTGTACATGATAAAGATTGAAGAATTAATCGAAAATTCAAAATCATGAATGCTCTCAGCCTGCTGCAGGTGGTTTAGCTGCTTCTGCCGCTGCCGCAACAATGGAATCTAATTCCTGCAGGGAAACAAAACGAAACATTGCAAAATAAGGTGTATAAAATCTGAAACTATAGTTATGTATTGATTATATGAAGGGGATAAAATGGATCTTGAAATTTAGTGAATTATTCATACCCCCATGAATATGTTGGCAGCCTCCTCGGGGGTACAAGTTGTTATTATTTTTACAGCTGCCTCCTACAATGTGACGGAATAAACCGAAATCAGATTCACATACCAAATTAAAATTTCCATGTGGAATATATATACATACATCAGATTCATAAAGCAAGCTACTAATGACATGCAACTACAAAAAAAATAAAAAATGC
>JAYMSO010000158.1:0-10144 GCA_036897175.1 Plantago depressa | reverse complement strand
AATGTCTGAATCTAGAAAATTCCGGCAAAGCTCAACAAAACATGAGTGCCTTTACTAACAATTTGGCTCAAGTAGTAATATGAATACCAGGAGCTGCAATTACTGTCAAAATATATTCTCGTCATATTCTAGTCTTTGAACAAAATGCAAGCTCAACGAGAATTATAATCAAGTCGTCTATTCCAGAATCAACAAAGTAAATTCAGTCAGACTTGCTAATTATAGTAGCGTAGAAGTTTCACTGGATTGAGTCAGAACACAAGATAAGCTTTAAATCCCTCAACTTTTATTTGCTCTTCCTTCAGGTAATGTGGCTTTTCATGCTGTTAATTTGAGAAAGGCACCTTACCAGCTTATCATGATTCAACCGATTAAATTTTTAAAAAAAGCCTCTTATATAATTCTGTTGTTTGCTACATGTTACTAACCCGCTTACCCCGACCAATCTCCTGTCTGAGGCTACAGTGAGAACTAGATGACCAAATTTATGGTGAGCCTAAACAATTAAAGGACTAAATAATTACCTTTCTGGTGAGCCTGGTCAAATTTTGAAGCAATATCATCAAAGAGGATGTCAGTTCTCCTTATGTGAACACAAAACTCAACAGCAACACCACCAACACGGGTGTATTCCTCTTTGGTGTCATCTAATTGGTCCACATTCATGTTTTGGTTGTCCCATGCCACAGACATATAAGAAAATACTTCGCTGACATATCCTTGAAGCAACTCCACCAGATAGGGTATAATAATACTCCTTGTGTCATCCAAGTTTTTCGGAAGGTCAATAACACCATGAGATTTACCATCATAAAGTGCCATTGCCATGTTTAGGGCACCCATCCAATCACCTGCCTTACGCAGAACTTCAATCCTATCCTTCCAGGAAAGGAGACGACAGACAATAAGATGCTTCGGTCCAAGTATATATATATTAGCACCCCTAACAGCAACACTATAGTGATAGGCTTTCTCAGGGTTTCCCATTGTATTGGTAAAATAGATATGATATGAAACCAGATCATCCCTTTGGAATCCGTCCAAAGATAAATTTGTCATATGAATCATATTTCCATCTTTTGCAAATAAACAGATATGCCCAGACAAGGTGAGAACAACCAACATCTAGAAGACATCAAAAAAGTAGATCAGTAAAGGATAGAAAGAAAAATATGTACCAAAACCAATAAAGCCAACTGTACATGATTATTCAGGGGAAAGATAATGGGAAAAAAACTAAACAAGCTATAAGGATGATTACAGTCAAATTATGTAGCAACCATAAATGGTTAGAATGTGTTATAGATCATACCTCATCATCCAACCATGCCAGACCCATAGCTGGACTTTCTAGAGTCCACTTCTCAACTACTTTTAGCTTCGACTGCACCAGCTTAGCGACCTGGACTGTCTGATCCCAAGCAATGGCAAGCAGTGAAACCTTTTCAGAAGTGAGACCACTTTCTAAAAGGAAAATATAAAGATTAACAACCCCAAATATGCTGTACTTAAAGTATCAAATTGGAGCATACTCACCAGATGAAGAACTGTGAGGCATTGTTATGCTTCTCCATGCGGCATATGGCATTGCACCTTCCTTGACACCGTCAGGTTTTGGAATTTGACCATATACAACAACAGGATTAACTATCGCCTGCAAGAAATATGAAAAGATGGTTCAAACAACAATACAACAGCAATTAAAGTTAGCATGGCCAAGCTGTCTTTTCAAAGAACCATTACCACCAAAGCAGATTGGTGCGTGATGAATATCACGACACCTTCACCATTGCCATCGCCATGTAGCAATGGACAAGCACAGACTACTCTGCTAGTAGTTTCATCGAATAGTTTCTGCTCAAATGACAAATTGGTGAAAGTCAGTTCTAGAAAGTCAAGTATTATTTTAACAAAAATTCCCCAAACAATAATTAGTACCTACCATCGATTTTCCATAGGAGAGCATATTAAGAAGGATTGTGACCATCTTGAACTGAATCACCTTAACCACACCCTTGCTGTCACCACTAAGCACACTGAATTGGCGGGACACTTGATCCTGCCCCAGATACATTATATGAACTACTGGAGCTCTATGCTCAGTGATGACTTTCAGAGCATAAACTTTCTGCACATCCCAGACAACATAATGTCCATCACCATATCCTGCAAAGAGCATGTCTCCTTGCTGATTAAAGCACATGGAAGTTACAGGAACAAGAGATCTATCCCCTTGTAATCCAAGCAATGTCATCTGGAAGTGCATTATTAATGGAATAATTCAGTAGGTAACATAAGTTATTAGAGCAATTAGCAAACTCCTGACACAAGGAATAAGGTGTTTTGTGAACGATACTCACTGCTCGTGCTAGCAATTTGATTCTAATTTTCCTTTTTGGTAAGATCACTTCAAACAATATTACACACCCTCCAAAAGCAAGTTAATATAGAATCTACGGCTAGCAAAACAGACCAATATCCCACAAACTACATCGAAAATGAATAAGCAAGAGCAACACTGAACCTTTGCATCCATATTGTCGACATGATGAGCAGTATACTTGCTAGGAAGAACAAAAATAGATCCTTTTGCCGTTCCAATTGCAATATAGTTCAAATGTACAGCCACAACTTGAGGGGATCCATGATCACGCCTAAAGGCCTCCGATGAGATGGTCCGGGTAATAGAATTGTTAGAATTAACGTCAAAGTAACCCAAAACAGTAGAGTCTTTTCGCAGACCTTCAAGCCTCATCGGCTGTGCAGCTGCACCTTCTTCATAGTGCAGAGCTGTAAATGCTTCCTTCTTCTCAATTTCTTCAGCCAGGTCGATTTGCTTTATGGAAGAATTAGGTGTCTTCTGCAACTTTATATCATCACCATTCATAGTTTCACAATCTAGAACCAAGTCTTCAACTATGTCTGCCTCATCGCTTTCTGAACTTACATCCTCACTATGCCCACCAGGTTCAGAGCTTAAATCCCCAACATCACCAGGTTCTTCTACTCCAGAAATCAGAAGATCCGCTTCGTTACCTTCACCATCTGGAAGGCCTTCAGAAATTACAACTTCCTTCTCCTCCTCCTCCTCCTCCACATTTGCGTTGTCCAAGACCAAATTCGGTTCACTCTGGGCAGGAAAATTGCAGCGATCTTCATCCTCCCCATCCATCCCAATCAAATTCCCAGCGTTACTAGCCAATTCACCCACCTGCTCATCAGCCTTTTCAATGTCATCATCAGGTTCTGTGGACTGAGATCGCTCCGACGCAACTTCTTCTTCTCGTCTCGAGTTTTCTAACTCAGCAGCAGCAGCAGCAATAACTGCTCTCATTTTGAGCTTAATCGCATTGGCATGGGGTGTGGGAGTCGAGCGAGCAGCTGCCGCAGCCGCTGCCAGAGCAGCCCCAGGCTTGACAGTGGGTCGTATCACCCCACCCCCAAACAGCTGCGGCAAACTCCTAACCCTAATCTCATTCGAACTATTACTGAGGTATTGGTGAGCTGAGTTGGAGGGGGATGAAGGAGGAGAAGGAGATGAAGAAGAGTGGTTGAGTAGGATTTCATCGACTGTACGAACATTAAGCTCCTTCTCCTCATCAGAGTCAAACTCTCCATGAGATTGCAGAAGGGAGTCGAGATCCACTGCCTCCATCAGAGATTGCCTGCTACCTTTGCTGCTTAGATCATATCATATCGAATCGAATCAAGCAAAAACAATCAAGATAAAAAAATTGTTTACACTGAATTTGAACCTCAATAGGCTTATTTATTCGGTCGTAGCATTGGATATAAAATGGAAAATCATGTGGGTAAATTTGCAATTTATTTAGGGCTGAAATATGAATATCGAAGGTTTTTAAGTATTGGTGAAGTTTAAAATAAAATTATAAGGATTTAGATAAAATTAGAACACAGGGGTATAAATGTTCATTTGACCTTGGTCGACTCAAATCGAACATACATGTAATTGTTCAAATTGTAGGGACTTAAATGAAATAACAAGATTTATTAAGGGTATCATATGAAATATGTACCCTTTATATAATTCTCCAATAATCTTCCGCACATGTTGTCGATTTCGACCTCTTTGCGATTTAAAATTCAATTGGGCCTCTAATATTGTGGTATACTTACAAGCTCGAACATGTAGAAAGGTGTGAAATAAAACTATTTATATTAATTATTTAAATATGTCGTTTTAATAATATGACATACCCATTACATAAAGTTTAGAATAAATAATTAAAAATTAATTAAGCCTGAAAATTTGGACTTCATAATATGATAAAATTTGAAAAGTATTAAAATCTACTTATTTAATAGATAGGGAGCAAGTTTGCAACTAACCTAAGTTTTTTTTTCCCTCTCTTTTCCATTGTAACTTCCGTTCTCAACTTTGTTCTCTTCGTCTGAACAGAACAAAACTATAGTATAAAAATGAACTAAACTGAAATTAATGAATTTTCAGATGAGGTTCGGATAGCTTTTATCTGCTGTTAAGCTTGTAGTTCCCCATGTATTTGGAGCAGCCGAAGCCTCCAACAAAAAGTCCAGAAGTTCTATTCTGAGAGAAGGCAGGCGAGCTGGAGTAAGACTGCCACGTCCTACAAAATGGAGATATTTTATTATAGAACGCATAATAAGTAGAGGTTAACACTAAAGTAACTTCCAATGTCTAACTTATATTCGTCACTGAGATTACACCTTAACAATCCCAATCCATTCCACAATTTCTTGTTTTTCTCATTTGTGCTTTTTCAGGCGCACACACATGGTAATTTTTATTCTTATTCGTAAAAGAGGAATGAATTACAAGAAAGTTGGAGCAAGAATAAAAAATAAAAAGAAAAGGTAAAAAAACCACTTTCAGAAGCAAACCTGGAGGAAAAGCAAGGCCCTGGAAGCAATACTTCAGGTAAACGAGGATCTTGTACCTGGTTCCGTGTTCTCCAGTGTGATTATTTTGTCATAGCAATAAAAGAAAAGAAAATTGGGAAACATACAGTGAAGATACAGTCCATTAAAGCAAATGTACCCCAGTGTCGAAGCATTTTCCCTTCTGCTGCTCCGTAGAACACCCAGGAGCTCCTCCAGAGGAGTCCTAAAATCATCCAGACCTTTGTTAAACAGATATATCAGTGCACCATAGAGTCTGTGTTCCCGGCACAACAGGACAACCTGCAAGGCGATTAAAAAAATATTATTAGCTACTGTAGGCAAACCACAAAAAAACATTAAAGTGAACAGATGATTTAAAGAAGACAAATGGAAAATCACCCACTGAAAGTTGTAAAGAGGCAATATAAGTTGAAATGAAAGAATTGTCTGCAACTGTCAAGGTATAACACCCAACTTACTTGGTTAAAGTCCAACGACATAATGTCCATATGAAGGACACACTGCTCAATTCTCTGCAACCAACCTCTCATGCTATAGTGCTCCACTAATGCTTGCATGATCTTCAACGAAAATTAGAACACAAGTAGAAGAGACCGAGTAATAATAATATTGTAATGAGGGAATTATGAACCAGGAACGAGACCGATCACTGAAAGTATATTAATTCGTATGAGAATGCTTATGTACGTATTGTACAGACTACAGAGTATCTGGAAACCAATTGTACCTACCTACCTACCTATACGATGATCTACAAAACATTGCCTCAGCAGAACCGAACTAATTAGTCGCCGAATCGTCAGACTCTATCATCATCTTCTACTGAGCTTTTCCTTACCTTCAAAATGACAGATCACCCATTACATGTCTGGTTTTGTAGTTTAATGAAGTATATATAGAACTTGGTACTAGATAATATGTGACAACTCACCGAATATATTTGCCTTCAACGGAAACCGGATTGATGATCCTTTCACTTTCACATCCTTGAGTTGTCGATTCTTGTCAGGTTTTCCAGTTGTTGAAGCTTGACTCGTACTTCCTCCGGCTAAGGCATCACTTCTCTTTATAACCTTGTCGTGGTAAACAGCTGGTGGTGCAAGCCTCAATTGTGGCATGCGCTCTATTTGGATCGACTTTTCTTCGCTTTGCAGATTATGCAACAGCTCAAACTAAACCCAGATTCAGAAATGACGATGGAATACACATAATTAGCGAGGGAGAAAGTGAAGTTAGTGATTGAGTAGAGACAATCGGATGAGGAACTTACCCTGGAACTTGGATGAGAAGAGTACGTGTTATCTAATCCATCATGATCGTGGGGATGCATAGTCGACGTGGCACGTGTTTGCTGCGTTCTGGATGAGAACTTGCTAACCAACCCCTGCTCGACAAACACAGATTTGCCACTTGTGGTTTGGGTCTTCTTCCTGGGAGTACAAATGGGACATCCAGGTAAGGTGTCCCGCACGTCACAATTGAGATGCATTGCATGGCCACAATTGAACACTTGCACGATAGAATCCGAAGGACTTTTGGCAAGGGAGGTGTTACATATGCAGCAGGTTAGGCTCCGGGGCGCATAACCATGAGAGGCTCCTTTTGCAAGTAATCTCATGGTGTAATACGTATCATCTTCGATCAGACTTTTTGCGGTGTCCTACAAAAGTTAAAATCATTATTCCTAATCCTATAATCAGAAGGTGAACATCATTATCAGTTGATTATAGAGAATGCACAGCATAAAGAAGAGTACCAGAATTCTCTTCTCAAAATCGTATGTTCCAAGCATCCCCAGGATGGTTGGTTTGAAATCACCAAACTCTTGATTGCCATTATCAGAAAGAAGTTTCAACATGACTTTTGCAAGCCGAACATAACCAACCATTCCATCAACAATTTCTTTGATGAATATAGAGAGCAGTTTTCTCATCATACGAGCACTTTTACGAGATTTGGAGAATTTCCGTGTAAATTTACTTTCCTTTCTGTCTTCGGATTCAGCTGATGACGGAGCCTCCTTAGGAGCTTCTCTTTTGGTATGAGTTCGAGCTTTATATGGATCCTTCAAGGGCTCACAAAATCTACAACAATAACAGGTCATGCAGATAGACGGATTTTAGTACAACATGAAACAGAAACAGTTCAAATTTGGGATTCATCCAACTGCTGTAGTCACCAGAAAATAAGGTAAAGAGCAGTGGAAGTTCCCTCACTAAGATTTAAGACAAAAAGCTAAGATCGACAAGTCAACCATGATATCCACACGGTTTCTAATTCAGCATGCAAACATTCACCCCCTTGGAATTAGCATACCCCACCCACTGTTGGTGTTTACATGGAGGAAGAGCAGTTTCCCCAAACACAATGGGATGTTCCACTGTTTTCCTTCACACTGTAAGTTGGACGATTTAAAACCTCAAGCATTTTCTCAAACTTATTCGGAAGTACAATGCGAACACATGCAGCATATTTAGCCAGGTATCAGGATTGCGAAATAAGGTAGAGTCGAAAAAAGGTGACTTATACTGTCGTTTCTGTAACTCAAACAGGAAATCAAAACTAGAAACTTCTCCAAGATCTTTCAAAGCACATTCTTCTCCGAGGGAGAAATGGAAAGCACTCGAGAGACCTAAAAACGAAAAGTTTTAACTGGATCAGGTCTATGAGAATAACATAGACTTGGCTGGGAACACTCCAAAATACATGTGCGTTAGTGTGGGCCATGTGCGAGTATGTGGAGCAGTTTCAACTAGGGTCTATGCATTTCTCATACGGCCTAGGTAGATAATGGAACTGGAAAAGGAAAAATGAAATGAGCATTGATACATGGTGAATGCCTTACGCATCTAGCAATTGAAACCAAAGGAACTCAGACTCATCGGGTTCTAGGCGCGGACTGTTTCGTTGACACAATCCAATGCAAGCTCGTAGAATATCAAATATATCAGCAACCTGTGACAGCATTCAAGAATCCACTAGTAAAGACTAAAGACCAAAGATCAAGTTGTATTTAGATTGAAGAACACCATGACAGAAAAACATACTTCTTTTTTCTTCACAATAGCATTGAGATTATTCAGACTAGCATCTCTTCTTTGAAGTTCAGTATCAAGCATGCTAAATTTCTCAGCTAGATTAGAAAGAATAAGTTGAAGGGCACTCCCAACATCTCCAACCCTTTCTAACAAGAATGAAGCAGCATCAACTATTCCATATTCTTGGCAGAGATGTAAACAATATTCAACTCTGTAGCTTTCAGAAGTCTCCAAAAATTTGAGGACTGATCCACGATCATATCGACATAACATCTGCAATGTAAGAAAGCAGAAACTTGATCCTTTGTTCACAAGCCAGATGATATGGATAGCGAATGATCCAGAAGATCATGGTGTATTCTTCAAGATCTTCTGGATCATTCTCAATAATGTGGAGTTTAAAATTCAAGAAAAACTTGAGGGGAGGGCGGAAGAAACTAGCCGTGAATATAGACCAAGAAAATGGAACGAATGTGTACTTCCAACCTAGAAACACACACACACACATGGAGGAGCTTTTAGCTCTTGCTGATCATAGGTATATGGGAAGACATTGTTTATATAATCAGGCAAATAGATGCAGAGTTTAAACATCAAAAGAACGGTGTACGAAAACAGGATGAAGCCAAAATAACAACCTGAAATGCCACAAACATTTTCATATGATGAAAAACATGAAACATTTGAACACAAAATACTATTTTATCCAAGTTCTACTGTACATGTGAATTAGAGATAGAAAAGATATTCTATTTAAATTAATACTACCTCCACAAAGGTCATTCTCTAGACACGGACACACATGCTATAGACAAATGGAGTTGGTTTGGGGTGGTTTGCACTAAAACTACAGGAATTTTCCAGGAAATAGCAAAATGAAATCTAGCATCACCAAATCATAATTCTGAGTAAAGGAGGAAAATGCAGACAGTGACTACATGCGTGGCCCGACAGAAAACGGCTATCTATTTTGAAATGCTTCACTAATAGTTTCACATAATTCTCACCTCAAAATACAGCTCGGTCATCTCATCAGTAGCATGAATTGGGTTGCTTCGAAGAAGCTTTGTGGAGCTGGCTATAGCTTCCAAATAAGCTTGAACACCAGTTGACTGCTGCTGGGCCTTTTGTGAAATACGGATGTCTACAGCGTCAACTTTTTGAAAACAAGAGAGGTTGAGAGTACCAGTTTTCTGAACCTCGATTACAGTCTTTAAATAAAGGAAAAGGCTTTCTGGCAGACGGCGAAGCTCAGAGATGATGTATTGACTTCGTTCCAGAAAATGATTGATGATCAGAAAGTAAGTTCCTTCCCTATATATTCCCCAAAAATAAAAGTATGATTCAAGTATCAAGCAATATTAAAACATTGAATCCATCAATGACATGTATATAATGAACCATTACCTGCTCAATTTGACAAGATCAGGAATATAGGATATAACAGTTGATACAAAGGCATCACGTTCTCCATTCGGAAGCAGGTTTAACACATTGTGGATAAAGGAGAACGCATATATGGGCTCATCTGTAACTTTCATATAGCTTTCCATAGAAGCAACATACTGATTCCTAATGGCATGTATGTGGCCACAAACCTAAATATGAGAACAAGAAATTTCATTACAGGTTGCGGAACAAGAGAACAGACACGTATTTATATTTCAACATTAGAATAAGTACACAGTTCACATGTATAAGTACCTTATGAAACTGAGCCTTCTCACACAAATGTAACAAATACGGAACATCCCAGTGGGCTTCAGGCGCTACTTTCAGTAGTGAAAGCAGTTGGTTTTCCCTTCTTTTTACATTTTCAATTTCTTCTTGCGAGTTTTGCAAATTATTGGCCTCCGACGTCAAGTACTCGAAAATTTGTCCAAGGATATCTTTAGAAACATTTGCTTGTTCATATGCTACATAGCAGGCAATAAAATCATAAATTTGACCGGCATCTTTCTTTGAAGGCCAAAGCTCTATAGAATCAGTGCTGTTGCTCGAATTGCCTGTTTGGAAATAACTTGCATCAAGTATATTAGCCAGAATATTGACAAGTTTCTGAATCAATTTTTGACTTTCAGCTGATTCTGTGACTAAATTAGCTCGATCCTGGGTGTTCATCGATGAGGGATTCTCATGTTCTGTAAATCCACTTTTTAAAACATCCAGGGTAAAAGCTTGATATTACTTTCAGGGCCAGGGTA
>JAYMSO010000157.1:0-10173 GCA_036897175.1 Plantago depressa | reverse complement strand
TGAAAGTGTTTCGAAGATATGCTACACGTCAATTCATGTTATTGATCATCTATTACCATCATAAAAAGTAAAAAGAAAAGAAGGGCTTCTTATAATTTTATAAAATAAAGCACAAAAATTTTTTTGCATCAATTGCTATTTTTTCTGCGCTTCTTACATGCACATGAAGGGTTTTCTTCCTATCACCACGCCAACCCTAGATATCGTATTTATTTATATACATTTCCCCGTAACCAGGAATCCTTCGAAAAGCTCCATTTTTACAGTAAGCAATGCTCAATATAATAATATTATATAATATTGTACTGGCTATAAGAAGTGCTAAACCTTGTCTCAAAACGAATCAACTAGATTTCTAAAATCTAGATAAGTAAGAATACGAGGACTTATTACTTTCCTTTTACTTTTAGCAAAAACATTTCTTCTCTCCTGTGTTCGTTTTCTTGTGGTAACAAAACAGTTACTTATTAGTAAAGTCGACCAACCAACCGAGTCCTATACCTACCTCTCCTCTAACACCTATTTTTCTTTACCTTATATTTCTACTACGTAAATGAAATCTTTCTAATAAAAATAAAGAGGGATTACTAGTTGCACACAATATAAACCCGCAAACACTTTTGAATTTTTGCATTTATCTTTATTTTCTAGGAAGGATAATCATAGCGATGTCAACATGAATGATATTAATTAATCAAGCGAAGTTTTTAGATTTACTACTAACTAACTAAGGAATTCATTCCATTCTCTGCAATAACTCCTACTTTATACTTTCTTTATACTTTAGAATAAGCTACTTAGGCTATAAAACACGAAATAAAAGGAATGGTAAATATCTTATTATTCTTTAGATTCTACACTACGGGAACTCTGGGAAATCCAGCAACTATGGCTGCAGGTGGACATCCCTTTCCTCTTTTGGAAATAAATATAAATAGAGACTCACTCTATTATGGTTCTAACATTTTTCTAGCCTTACTCCGAGTAAATAAAATGGACGAAGAAGGACTACGAATCTTTCGGAAATGAATATAGCAAGCAGGTTATATTTCGCTTTCATGTTTCTCAACTCAAGTTTTATTAGAGACGAATTTTGCTGTATTTGAAATTCGATTTTATCTTACAATTTTATATTGGAAATATATTGGAAAACTACTTTTCGGAGCTGGTGTATTATCTTATTCCTTTCGCTTTAGACATCTCAGGTATACTCTTATATCCAACTTTATAAGGACTTTTAGCGTATCTCTACTTTATAGTTTCTAATCTTTATGTTTCTCTCCTTTGCGAACTGAGTAGTTTTAGAATTATGTACTATGTGGACCACCTTGTCGGTTAAAGACCAGTAAGGAATATCCAATCTCACCTGTATCAATAATTACTTTACGAAGAGACGATGAGGCCAATTATTCTGCATTTAACTTTTTTTTTGTAAGTCTCCAAGAATTTTCCCTCTTCTTTCTTTTGGTTTTCTAAGATTTCTCTATGTTTTCGAATTTCTACCCAAGATGCATCATTGTAATCTTAAATAAATGCATTTCCAAATTGTTTTTGTTATGTATGATGTTACGCTGTTTGATGAAACCGAAAAATACCAGAATAATCTTTTGTATGTAAACTTTCCTTAATAATATACCTTCCTTCTTTTACTTAAAGTTATGTTCTAAAATTATGTATGTATGTAGTGTACGCAAATAGGATAAGAGAAATAGATTGAACTCTTGAAATTAAAAAAAGATTTATAAAAGTGTCAGTAATGGCGATCATTTTATATCTCATATAACGTTTTTCTCCGCATATTGTTGTTGTGTAATAAAGGTTAGTATCTTCTTTTGTGTGTTTTTTTTAGATTCCATATAAGTTATTTTTGTCAACCACCTATATACTTGCTTATATATAAGTTCATAAAAAAATAGATAGGGAAAACAATGTTGTTAGCCGTAGAAGATGATACCCTAATAAATGAATGAGCTAAAGAAAGAGAAACGAATCCAGCAACGTTTCTAGTAAGTCACTTATATGCTGCGATACCCTAACTAAATAAATTCTAAAGAAGTGAGTCTTAATTTACACCAATTATGCAACAAAAGTTTGAATTTCTTAATAATAGAGACAGGTACAGAGGAGAACTTTGACTACCCATATTATTTTCTAAATCTAAGGAGATGTTTACAGCACATTATATTTTCTTACCACTCATATAAATTCTTTTATTTTTTTCCCTTCACAAACACAAATTCTAGCTAGTAAGAAAAGAGCAGACGTATAAAGTAAGATATCTAAAAAAGAGAAAATATTCTTTGGAGCACCAATCTCCGGCTAACCCCAGTATTCGTTTGGCAAAGTCATTTGATAGCTCTTTTCGGAACTTAGACTAACAATTCTTAAATTTACGAAATCATTTGAGAGTACAGGTTGCGAAGGTCTACGTGATGGTTCGAATATAAAAATTATAAGATAAGTCCGCTTTTATTGTCCTTCTTATATTCTTTATATTAGTCGAAATATAAATATCTACGTCAATGAATTTTACATAAAATAAAACTAATTATTAATTAGGATAATAGCACACCGTCATGCTAGAACCGAGTCATAGTAACATCTTATATCCAACTTTATAAGGACTTTTAGCGTATCTCTACTTTATAGTTTCTAATCTTTATGTTTACCTTGTTGCATCAACCAAAATAGTAGATTCTTTATTCACTAGAATTTAATGTATGTACAAATATAACAAAATAGATCAAGACCTTTCTTGATCTTGTCTTCCTTGTACTCGCTCCTATCATGCAATACCTTTCTTTTATGTATAGTGTATGTTCTAGAATTGAAAGAATCGCTACTAAACGAAAAATAGAAAACATCAAGTTGACTACTATGGACTAATCACTTTCTCATTTTGTCATGATCTCTATGAAGGAAAATATCTCGTGACTTTTACTGCTTATGAGCATTCACATTCAATTTCTAAAAATTCAGATGTATTTAGTACATAAATTTAGAATTTATAATTCTTACTTTTCACATGCGAAGTATTCAATTTTGAAGTATTCAATTTTCATGAAAAATAACTCTTTTTATTTTTAAGCCCGAATTCAGTACTTTTACGAGGGAGAGAGAAAACTGGAGACTTAGACATTCTTAGAAAAAGTTAGATCGGTACATTGAGTAGATTGAAGAAAGATCCTATACTATATAGAATGAATTATTCGAACTAAGATAATAACAAACACTAGAGTTAGATAGAAAAAGATAGAACAGATTCTGTGTAGAAAGCATAAAAGTAAATATAAAAAATGGGCATAAGAGTGGAATTGCATACATATTACATAAGACATAGATTCATTTGTATTAATAACAGTACTCTCTTTATGTTATGGGCATAAAAACTAAGTAAAACCAAATAATAAGTCTAGGGATGAATTCTAAGTCGGCCTTCTTTCTCTAAAGAGGAGCACACAGTAGTAATTACATTAGTAGATCTTCCCTTAGTTCTTAGTTTCGTGGGAAGTGTACCCATTTCTTTTTAAATAGAAAATGACTTATAGCCGAGAGAGTCTTTACATTACACGAGTCCCTTTTATTATATAAGATTTATGAGTTAGAGAAAAGCGTAGGTATGTCTTCTTTATTATTTTATTCGAAGATTATTTTTTCTTAATATTTATATTCTTAGCTAGTGGGCTTCATCATTGTAGAGCTATCGTTTTGGTTTCTTTGCTAAGGGTTCGCCCATACTATGTATGTCTTATTAATTTCCTCCTCTTAAAATCTTCGGGTTGTTGTAACATTTCTAATATGTAATGTAATAAAATATGTAAATAAAATATGTAATAAGTTCTTCTTTCTTAAATGACTCTACTAATAAAAACGAAAAGGTGCTGAAAGTGCTGTTGGTGGACAAAGATAAATATAGGGTCTTGGGTTCAAAGAGCAGACAGGGGCTCAATATAAAATATGCAAGAAACACGCATTTGATAGCCACAATTGATGTATATTTTTAATTACATTATCTAGTTACATTTGTATACGAAAAAACAACCCTTACTTAAGCTGAAAATGGAAAGTACTGCTAAGGATTGGGCAAGAATACATAAAATAAAACTAATTATTAATTAGGATAATAGCACACCGTCATGCTAGAACCGAGTCATAGTAACATAGTAAAGCGGATTTAGTACTTCATTTCATCGTGGTTTTTAGGTTTGGGTATTAAATTAAATGTCGTTGTTTGTTTGTAGACGTTCTTGTTTTACTTTTTATCCTATCCTTCGATTATAACTTACCCATACAAATAAATCTTTTGGAATCCTAGTTAATTCACTTCTACTTCTATTTTTTCTTTCTAGTCTAATTGTTGGGTTGGTTGATTGGAAGCAAAGCTGCCCTTTGGAAAATATTCTACTCTAACTATGAGGGGAAATAGTACAACATTAAAACAATATTAAATTTTGGGAAAACTTAGGTATTACACCATTACACCAAAACCGTTCTAAAAAAGACGCTACTAATCAAAATCGAGAGGATATTTTCGGCGATTTATAGTCTTTTTTGTTCCCACATATTCTTTAGCTTTGATTTAGTTTTCATCAAATAATAAATAGTCAACAACAAAACAAACAGCAGTTAACTGGTAAGCTAAGCCAGCACCAACTACTTGTGCATTATGTAAGAGACTTATTTACTTATTCTTCCCATGGAATGTCCTTTTATTAATTATCTCTTTGTCTATTTTGTCTATATAGCATTCTAACGTTATACCTACTCTCTCTTAGTCGTTTTTTATCATAAACAAGAATTTCTCTAGGGAAGAGAGTTCAAGATTTTTTAAAATTAGAGATTAGATTGGTTGTTGACTTAAAAGAATCCAAAGGTAATAAAAAAAGGCCACATACCAACGAAAGAGAAGAGATCGACGTATAAAGAATTAATCCTATTTCATGGGAAACTTTGTATTTTGTATCTTATTGATATCGAAATCTCTTTTATTATAGATAGGAATGAGAAAAAATTATATCATGCGTACTTTATATTTCAAGGATTATACTCTAATACACTTAGAAAGCAGTTATTGGAAAATATTGGAAAAAGGACTCTCACAAAGGATTACAACAAGTAGTGGAATTCTCCCTATTTCTATTTCGTTCGTGAATTTACATACGTACGTTGGTTGTTATTATTCATTCTATCTATATTCTAGTTGTTTATATGCGTCTCGTCGCCAGAAAAGTAAAATCTACAAAGAGATGATAGACGAAGAAAAAGGAAGGTACAACAAACAAAGACCTGTAAAAATTTAGTATAGGCCGAAAAGAAGAAACTACTACACCCCAACTTTACTAAATCTTATTCATTCTAATATCTAAAAACGCTAGCACTAGCAATCAAGTAGGAACTTTTCCAGGTAGCAAGCAGCTAACCGACAATCAATCATGCATCACCATACCTCGCGGTATTTATACTCATTTTTTAGACATCTTGTATGTAATAAACGTCGTTAGCAAGAGAGAGCTGCGCATATATTAGTAGTGAGTCTTTCTACTAGATCTAAGTATATATAATATAATAGCCAAAAAATGTAGATAATGAATTTGCTTTTTGTAGTTTGCTCTTCACTCGTAAATCAAAAAAAACCCGTGATCACTACTCTTTTCGTGATTTTCTATTTAGTTAGTGGGTGGGATATAATCTGTTTCCTTGTTTCTTTGGTTTACTTTATTATATGAGTCATTTATTGCTCGTAAGACGACTTGTCTGCACTTGACCTCATATTTGTATTTCTCTGACTCTAGCTCTAGGCGCGTTAATCCACTTTTTTCCCTGTCACCAGAATCCTAGTAGGGTAGGATGAATAGCATCGATATATTTGAGTCGTTCATGAATGAATGTTTATTGGTGACTTAACTGATGTACATGTTTGTAAAATCAATTGTGGGATATTCTATAAGCAAGACTGCTATTAATTCATTAGTAGAAATGTGCCTTCTTTCTAAATTCTTTCTAAAGAAATATACTAAATATAGATTCTATGCCTTGGATTTGTAGTCATTATCTTAAGATCTTAGAAACTATCTACATACTTTATACTTTATACTTTGCCTTCTTGCTCCAGTAAATCCTGCTTGCCTATGGAAAAATACTATTATACTTGTAAGGATCACGTGGCATAACAAAAAGAACTTCTTTATTTAAGTCATTTACAAAAATTAGAGCAAATCCTACGAAGAATCGGCTACTGCTGTTGAGATTTTGGAAACGCGAATACTTTTTGAGGGAACTGGTCAAAGAAAAGACTGCCTATTTTCTAACTATTTTGGCGAAGATAAGACAAAAAACAACGGAAAATTACTTTTTTACTTTTTTTTTTTGCATTATTTATTTTAAATTTAGACATAGAATAGACAAGGGTATAAAAAAGAGAGTCATGAATAAATAAAAGCGGTATTTTGCTCGACAATCAATCTAGAAGTATAGATGTGTCCTGGCTAGATAGGTTTTTTCTAATGTACTTTTTTTTATTCCTGCGTCATCATTTAAAGCGTTAACTTAAAGTCTATCAGATCAAATCGGAATTCATGCCCTAACTATCAACATAGGAAGCACTACTTTTTGCACGTCTAACCCCAACGCTATTTTTGAGAATGCTTTCTTTACTACATTAAACAAGAGCTAAGCTAATATCTGTTCAGAAGCATAAGGAGTATTACTATCTATTTATTTTTATTAGGTAAACCGAACTCTATCCTCCCTCCTTCTTGTATGTAAATTTGTAAATTGTTGTAGAATCCTAGAGATTTCTGATTGGGAGTATGGGCAAATCCATGATAGCCTCTCGTTCAATAACAATTTTAGTAGGAATAATACATGCTTTTTGCTTGCTGTAAGATTTGAATCTATTTTCCTTGCAGCGTATGAATTAGATTCTGATATTCTAGTATTCTAGAAAAAACGTAGAGAATTTAAAGTAGAAATTAGAGTAAATAAAAGGTGGATACGCGGCATCCTTTCCGTATTTACGAGATAGATAAATAGTACCGTATTAGCAAAGGTTCACCTTACTTCATTAATAAAAAAAGCTCCTTCGTTAAGAATGAAAGGGCACTTTGTTAGGATATATAGCTAAATCCTGTGGTTTCATATCGAAGCTTATACTTTAGATTTATATACTAAGTTTATATACTTAAGATTAGAAGTACAGAAAAGATTCAACTAGTAATTAATTAATTGGGTGGGTTGCTTTTTTGAAAATATTAGATGCTATTTACTGACATAACTGCACGCGAAACGCTAAAATAAGTGGGAATCTCCTTAGCAGTTAGGAAAAAGAAAAAACTAAATATTCAATTTTTCCAATTAAACCAAGGAAACTTTGAAAGTGTTTCGAAGATATGCTACACGTCAATTCATGTTATTGATCATCTATTACCATCATAAAAAGTAAAAAGAACCACGCCCATACCGGAAGTACATAAAACAGGGATTGGCACAAAAAGCTGATAGAATGAAGGCAGAAAAAACAATAGGTAGTGCATATTACTTTCTACCTTTGGGTCATTACCGCAAATCATTTAGACTTGTCAATCTGAAATAATTTCTTTTTAAGGAAGACTCGTCGAGAGAGAAAAAAAAGGGATCCTACCGAGTCAAAGTTAAGTATAATTCTGAGGTACACCCATCATTTCTTTTTTCTTAATCTACAAATTATTTATATAGCCTATATTTTAACAACCTGTACTAAAGGAAAGATTGATCTGCACACAACTGCAAGTATAAAATACAACACGAAGATAATTTCTTGGCGATACCTTGTTTGGTAAGTTTGTTGGAAGCATTACCTAAAAGATCCAAAGACTTAATTAAATCTATTTCTTTTCTTTCTAAGGAGTAAAGTATTACAAAACAAGAATATAGGTTAGAAGGAAAATTCGCGGGTGGGCACAGACATATCAATAATAAAGAAGGATAAGTTGGAGTTGTGAATAGACGACACGGTGTATAGGGCCTGACCTTATGGAAGAAAGAAGAAAAGTATCTGAAATTATCTATCTTCCGCCCTAACGTTCTAAATATTCCCTAGACTAAGACAACAAGGCAACCGTCATAAAAAAGTATCACTTCACTTTTGACATACCTCTTTTTGATTTAGTCTATAATTACACAAAGATTAAATGTTTCTCCTTCCATTAAAAACTCGGATTGGGTAGAAGATTTCTATTTCCGACAAGGATCATTCCCACCCAAATAAATACTTAGAGAAAAAACTGACCCGCGCGTTTAGGTTAAGTCTATTTCCGCCTGCAATGTGTAATTCTACTTATAGTATGTATATATATAGTAACTTGTGCCTTTAGCGAGAAATCTATGTTCCACTTTTTTTTTAGTTGCATGAATTATATGTCAGGATCTCCTACATTCTTTAAAAATAAAAATAAGAAGTGCCGTTTACCATCATAATCCAAACAAATAAAAATAAATGTAAACCCATTTCCGTTCTATTTATTATCAATAAACTTCTCTTGTAAATATGATTTCTTAGATTTATCTCCTCTACTTTTTTTTTCTTAAAACCTAATTTAATTAACTATTTAATTTGTACTACGATTATCTATAAATATTGCCGTAAACCTTACTTTCTTCTACACAACAAACAGTTGCTTTGTAGTCTAGTAATAATGTAATATACGGGGTACAAAGAAAAGATAGTGGCTGTAAATAGAATCCTCAAGTAGAAGCAAGTGAAATAGATTCATCAAGCGATAAAGCGGAGAGACAACTCATAATATAACTGGCTGCGCGGTGTAATTCAATAATATTCTTTAAAATACTTTTTCAAAGCAGATTACTCTCCATTTTTTATCCCGGTTGAACATGCTTAAGTCTTTTTTAGTCTCTACTCTAATTAATAATAAGAGTTTGTAGGGATTTCCTTTCACATGCTAAGTAAACGATGTTACTAAAACTACAAGACCACACACAGGTATACGAGGAGTATGACACAATCCTTTACAACAAGAAGAGAGGACTTCCGGGGATAAAAATAAAAACAGTTAGTTATTTGAAAAGTCTTCTAATCTCTATAATCTAGAAGCGTTTGCAAGGTTGCCTACGTTGTAAAAAGTTTATAATGAAGGATTTGGGATTTCTCGGATTAAGAAAAATAATAGAAAAAGATAATGTTAAGATTTACCTAATTTTACTTACCTAATGTTATAATATTAGTAGAATCCTGTCATGTATCAAATGAGTACTGCTCTTACGTGCTTAATATTTCAACCTGGAGTCGCTATCATATCCTTTTCTACTCTACTTGGGTTCTTCTCTTGCCTTATTTTTTTTTTGAAAACTCTACGTCATTACCTCCTACTTGAAGTACAGTTATGGTTCTCTCTTTTGTTTAGTTTATTTTTTTCCACCGTACACTTCTTAATGTGTTTGTTGTTAGAATTTTCCTTATTGAATCGTGCAGCAAGCAAAGAATATCGCTATATAACTATATAACATAAAACACGTGCGAAAAGAAAACATAAATTTTTCTCTCTAAATCTAAACGAAAAGAATACTACTTGCTAGTCTACGTTGATAATAGAGCCTTAATATAGAACTTAATATATATAAAAGTTGAACTGGTATACTATACTATATATTGGAGTACATAACCTATATTTAACTTATATTTATATATAGATAATTAATTATAGATAATCTCTAGAAACTAGAGGATAAGTTGTTCTTTTTTGACATCTTCCGTTATATTTTATGCACGTATACTAAAATAGTTGTTTTATAAAATTAAGCCAAGTATAGTGAAGTTCTAGCCAAATTTGGGAAATAATCTATGAATCACCGTTCATCACAGATACTGCGAGGAAATGAAAGAGATCAGAACATGTTAGCTGAAGACCTACCAAAGTGAATAGATTAAAAATTTAAAAAGTTCCAATCAAGGATCAAAGGCATACCAACATTTATAGGTGTACACAAAGCAGAGACAGGATTCACAATAAAGATTCCTCGGTGTACTTATACAAAAATAGAAGTATATGCGGACCAGATGGGTTGCTTCTTCTCTTATTTCATAATAAATTCTTATTTCATAATAAATCCTTCCTAGTGAATTTGTCAATTGTAAAACTAGATGGTTCATGGAACAAGCAGGGCAAAGGACATTCCTTA
>JAYMSO010000156.1:0-10206 GCA_036897175.1 Plantago depressa | reverse complement strand
TAAAGTCGTCTTTCCTTCAAAATGCACCTAAAGAACAAAAACCTACAAAACACAAACAATAACACCAAACATAAAAACGCACAAAAACACTAAAAATTGCTATCAAAGACTAACTAAAAGACAGTAAAAAGGACAAAATGAGACTCTAAATAATCGTCTCATCAATATGATGCTAGGAAGTAAACCTTTCATGTCCGGAATCAAATTGCCCTTTTAAGTCCATATGACAGTTGCTACAAGTAAATTTACTGAGGCAACATTTGTTTCTGAAGTACTCTACGAGGAGGTAGAACTGGCAAATGGCATAACAAAACATTCAATTATTAAAATATCAAAACTGCCACCACATAACCTCAATCACAACCTTTACCTTTGTCAAAAATGCCAAAACTTTCAGGAGGAAAGACCACATCAGGCTTCAATGCTTCCTGCATGGTTAACCGCAAAGCCACATAGCTTTTACTGCACAGGAAACATTTGATTTCATGCATTTTCCTTTTTATTAAGAACAGAGAAATGTAGCTAAAAGCACTAAACTGTCATCCAATTATAACAGGGGAACAATGAGCCAGCAAAACAAGGACATAATTTTATCAAGTTTCCTGCTAAGTCGATTGAAATTTTAGTACTTTCCATAATATTATTCTTCTACTCGAGAAAAATGACTAAAAGTACAAAATAGATGTCATAAATTCAAACGGTATACATTGCTGAGATAATTATATCAACATTTTCATGGTGACAGCAGTTTATTCGATCTATATAGGTGATAGAGACAACCAAGTAATTGGAATATAATACAAGAACCACAAAATATATCCTGAATTGTGTAAAAATATGTTGATTAACTGTATTTGGTAGAGCTTGAGCTTTCCAATGGTTTTCAAATTTGGACGACCTCTCCAACGAATAAGATAATGTTGTATTCCATTCTAAAATAAACTCAACTTAGAGCAATCCATCCCAGCGAACCAAATATGATTGGAACTTATTACAAGTAGTTGAGGATTTGTTTTATTATTAATTAGATACTATTGAGCAGCATTATTGATAACATGAGAACCTCCTAAAAAAAGAATATTATAGATGCATTTCATGAGTGAGCTTTAAGCTTCATGAGTGAGCTTCACGGCCCAACTGAATTTTGTGACCTTTACCTTTCAGACAATGAAAGTACTCCCTCCGTCCCAGACTCAACTTCCCATTGAGCTGGATGCATGAAGAGTAAACTATATAAAATTAAAATAATTCAGAAAATGTAAGGATGGACAAATAAAATTTTGAGAGAGAGTGAATAAAGTAGGTGAGAGATTTTTCATTCGAAGTTGAGATTGGGACTAACAAAAAAAAAAGGATAATGTGAAGTTGTGATTGGGCTAGGAGTCAGTTCATTAGTATATCAAACAACTACTCGACTCTTTGGTTTGGTAAAGTATGAATAATATATTAACATTACCAGAACAGAATGCACGGTGTTGTTGACTAATCGACTTGCATAGCTTCTGAGAGCAATCTATCAAGCAACTGGCTCTTGCATTTTCATTAGATTACTTAAAACCAAAGACTTAAAACCAACAGAATTAATCACGGAAAATATTATCAGTCGATGACCTTTATAGACATTTTGACATTTAAATACCGATAGAGAGAATACTACAATTATATAAATACTACCAACTCCAATTAATCATGGATAAGGAAGTACACTTGTGATTGTATAAACACAAAATAGAGCATTTTAATAGATTGTTACGCGCTAAACCTAGAGGCCAATCCAAACATAAACTTATCCACCCGGACCACCCCTATGATGAACTTTTTAAGAATGTCTTTGATGTGTTGGAAGAAGCAGGAATAGCAAGGAAAATTAGTGACGTATACCGTTAAAGGCAGGTAGCAAATACAAATAAGATGCCTGAACTATGTTGAGAGTCTTGAGACCTCATTTTATACTTATGGCCGCTGATTCCCTTCCCTGTTCTTTCCTATCCAAGGATAGACCCTTTTCTTTTCTGACATATTCTCCATAATAAACAAACATTTCATTTATCTTTTTCAAATTTTTTATGTTCGATTTTGCAGAAACAAACATTACTTTTATGTCCTGTCACACTATAAATAAGTCCATACAAATTTACTTAATCACCTGGCCCATAATGGTATAGATTTCTTAGGGGTTAACTCTTCATCGTCCTCATCTTCGTCATCAGTATGATATGGGGAGATTTCATATGACATCCCGTTGCTCTTCTTAACCATCAGTATCGCACTTGAGGGTGATTTATCCACTGTGAGCATTGCCTACATGATTATAGTTAACTATTAATTAAATACTTCTGCTGAGCCTTAGGCCATAGCTTAAGAGAAATGAACAATTAAAAATGTGAATACATCTGATGGAATTACCCACATACCTTTCCAGTTTCCAATGAATCACCAGAAGTTCCTAATTCTTTGTGATGAGTCGGAACCCACGTATGCTCAGTCTTCTTCAAAAACACATCATCTCCTTTCACAATTTCCTTGTTATGTTGCTTTTTGGACTCAATAAGTTCCTTCTTGTTGTTTCTTTTCTCAGCCTAGATGATCACATAAAGGTCAAACTGCATCCTCAGCAAGCAAGAATAAAATGGTACTGAATTTACACAAGGAATTCGACCTTGGGATGGTCTTTATCATTTTCTTCTTTCTTCGCATGCAGGTATACTTCTTGCTCCCTCTGCCTTTGCCTTGCTTCAATTCGCATCCTTTTCTTATCCTTCCTCTCTTCTTCCTCTCGCAACCTTTTCTTCAAAATATTATTTGCATCTTTTCTCTTGCGTTCATCTTCTTTATTTTTCTTTTCAAATCCCTTTTGCTTCAGATTCTTTTCCTCCAACTTCACTCTCTCAGATTTCAAGGCTTCTTTTTTCATCTTGCGTTCATTCTCTCTCTGCTCTTCAAGCCGTTTGGCAGCCTCTGCAGCCTCCAGCGCTTTCACTTTGACCTCTCTCTTTCCTGCAAAATCATAAAATGCTAGCAAAAGTTACTGAACTAAGGAAAACAACATAAATATCGCTCTTTCATCAAAATTTACAACATCATAGTTCCATGCTGAAGAAATCTGATAAGTGATAAATTTACCCATCTTCTCTTAAATCTGATTCCAAAATTCTAAATTAGCACCGTGTAAATTAACAAGGCCCACTGATATCATACCAGCATGTAAAAAAAGCTCCCTCAAGTGTCCAACTAATGTTACAATGACAAAGACAGACTTCTTCATGCAGTATCCAGAAGGAAGATCACAAGAACAACTAATCTAATTAAAACCGAGGATATTATTGAAAAATAAACAAAACCAAATTCAGAAGGTAATTGTTGTGTATCATAATTCATATGAGAACTCAACCACAAAAAGCTCCTGATACATATTACCTATATGTGACGTGTAAATCCACAACCTATAACAGATCATTTACCAAATAATTCAGCTACATGAATATAAAAGAAGAGGGGCTTTTTAAACGATATATAACTCCCTTGAATTCATAGTACCACGAAAAATAGAGAACTATATTTACCTGTACATATGGCGGCTGCCGGTTTCTGTTGTACCAGTGGAAGAAATGAAGTAATATTTGAAACAATGTTGTTTTTCCTAGACTCCTTGAGTGAAAGTTTATGTTCCTGTCTTTTCAGACTAGATTTGCTTCTCAGACCTGGTCTGTTGACACTTCTGTTAATTGATTGTTTAGCCTTCTTGCTTTTGATTGATTCATTAGCCTTACTCATCCAATCAGCACCTGCTATAGGGGTCTGCTTCCTTAAAGTTGAAGTCTGAAGCCCTTTAAGAATTTTCTGGGCCTTATATCTCAAAGCACTGACAGAAACTGCACTACCTGCTCTTTGAATGTCATCTTGCATGGAATTCGAAACAGGAGGAACCAATCCCACATTAGCCGTTTCACTCAGAGATTTCTTCTTATCACACAAATTAACTAATATAGGATCATTAGTGCCACCCTGAGCATCATCAGATGCCACATCCATGGTTTCACTTCCTTCACTCACACATGGATCTTCGTCAATCCGGAAGCATGTAAGATCTGGATTCGTACTCGAGCGCTTCTCTGAACTTCCTTTGTCTGATGAAAGCCGTTCATAGAACCTCCCAACTGGTGATGCATGTAGGTTTCCGAAGAAAGAACGGGGGAGGCAGTCAGGATATGGCATATGCTCAAAAGAATCCTTGACATTGTTCATAAGACAGTCACCAAATTCAGGTTGCTTGTTGAAATCATCATTTGAAGGTAAAGTGCTCCTCGTGTCCAAGCTCTCAAGAAGACCATTTGGCACAGATTTAGACAAATTCTGTGCTCCCTGAAATTCAGAAAGTGGTCTATCCATGATGGCAGATTTGCACATATTAGCTATAAAGCTAGCACGCTCTATCATAGTACTTGGAAAATTCAGCCTGTCAATGTCACCTTCATCTGCTGAAAAGTCCAGTTCACCACTATCAGATTGTCCATGAGCCCTAAACCCCTCTAACACAGGCAATGACTGATCAACTGAATCGCTAGGAGAGAGCACTGCACAGTGTGAGCGCTTGCCATCCTTCCATTCACAATCTACAAAGCTTTTTTTCATTCCATCAACAGCTAAATTTTTGTAATTAGTATTGTCTAATTTATTTCTATCAGGGCCACCTGAATCAAGATAATCAATATTTGTAATAATTCTGATTCCCCCAGCATAGAGTCCTCCTGACTTCACAGATTTCATCTCAGCTAGGCTACCATCAAGAGCTATCTCAGATTCTTCATCAATACTTGAGGAACTTCTGTCTTCAATTTGCTCCTTACCAAATCTGTCCTGCACCACATAGAGACAGACATTGTATCAGAAACCTGAAGGATAGGGCTTGGCAAAATATATGTGAAAAGAACATATCATGTATGAGCAGCAGAGATGATGGGGCAAGACATACATATCTTCAAAGAATCTTGATCAATTCACAGATGCTTAATAGTTAATACAGGCATGTAGTGGTACTCAACGCTCGAATTTTTTATATATTCTAGTCAAATCAAGCAGGATGCTGCAAGAAGCTTAAAACATCAACTTAATTGGTCTTGGTTTATCATTTTATAAATGCATCTCATCTAGTTTCATATTAAAGACCTTTGTCATCATAAATAGGTAATGAATATAGGAACCAGACCATAAAGTCTACAATTTTGATATATATGCATTTAGAAGAATATCAGATGCTACCTACTTCTAGTTACTCTGACAAGGCACATGAAAAGGTTAAGTTTTGTTCTGTGCCAAAGATGATGCCTTCTGACATGACAACCCCAACTGGAGTAAACTCAGTAAAGCAATTCCACGTGGGAAAGTAGACTATGATAGGATCTTTGCAAGAAAAAACAAGCCCATTTAAAAAACCAACAAATACACAGAAAATGGTATTTTGTGCTGTACACAGCATTCAGAAGACTATGAATGCTACCTACATCCAGTTAATTCATTTCCATACCAAAATGATGGCTTCTTTCAGGTAACAGCCCCAACTGGATGCAGTAAGCGCAACCAATCACAAAGGAAAGAGATTAGGATAAGACCTTTACATGGAAGAACAAGCCAATTTAAGAACTCCAATAACAAACTAGTTTACATGAATACAGAGAAAATAGTATTCTGCGGAATAATCATCTGAAAAGCATACACCAGTATTGTTATCTAGCGTCAGTACTGTCAAGAAGTAAACAGATGGGGATGAAACGATCAGAAGGAAGAAAAAATACTACAGAATTGTAAGCATCAAACTTTCTCCAAGTTAGCATAACTTCTAACTGAAATTATAATATAAGCATAGAAAATACCTCTCGACTTAGATAGTCAGAAGTTGATTCAAGTTCTGTCGAATCAAAACCAATTAACTCATTCATTTCCCTGCCAGTACTCTTTGCCAGCCTAAATGCATCAGGCAAATCTGCATCATGTTTGATGTTCATCAGATATGTACTTGAAGGGATTCTTTTGATGCTTTGGAGCTTCCCCATCCTAAAACATGGGGAGGTGGTTAGTCTATTTGCTTCTTGGTGTTTAATCTTTCTCCTTTTCATCTGTGGCCATGATTCAGGATCAGCAGATCCATCTGCACCAGTTATCATCAACCCACTCTCTGCAAGAGGAGAATCTGCGTGCTGACCAGAAACTTCATCGTCTAGACATGGTAAGGCCTGATAATCCTTTGTGTGTGTCTGGCTTATTTCATGATGAATATCACAAGCTGAATTAGCTAGTTCTTTTTCCACTAAACCATCATGTGAAACTGCACTTGGTTCCAGGATCAAATTGTCAGAATAAGATTGCCCACATGTACTACTTCTCGAGGCATTTGAAACCAATGAAACCACATCATTTGCTTCATTCTCCGGCTTCCCCTGTCATGCCATACAAAATAGAAAAAGAAGAATGAACAGCGGAAATAGAGACAAAATAAATCATCTATGTAGACATGGAGGTTTATATAATAACTTGGGATTTAAATAGTAGATAAGCATTTATGTACGAACATATTTTAGAGGCCATGTGATTCTATAA
The DNA here is from genome assembly GCA_036897175.1 of Plantago depressa. Classification (NCBI taxonomy): domain Eukaryota; kingdom Viridiplantae; phylum Streptophyta; class Magnoliopsida; order Lamiales; family Plantaginaceae; genus Plantago; species Plantago depressa. The sequence goes on along the minus strand of JAYMSO010000156.1, from coordinate 3,612 downwards.
ACAGATCAAAATAAAGAAAGGTCAAGAGTCATCGAATAAATCAACTAACACCTCTATTTAAGAAAGTGCCTGATAATACCAGCAAATACATGCAATTACAGCCACCTTTATTACAATTACAGTCATTGAATAAATCAACTAACACCGCTTGTCTGTTCTTGTGCATAATACCAGCAATTACAGCCACCTTTATTACAATTACTTTCTTAGTTACCAACTTGTAGATTGTGGTATCAAGAGGTCTAAGGCATTAGAGAAGGGTTTATTTGTTACAGCCATTAAATAAATAAAAATAATAAAAAAAGGATTTATCTAACCTATTCCAGGCTATTTCCAGCGAGGCCCTGTTTCTGTCTTGTCTATTTCATAATCGTACTTTAAACGTGCTTTCCCAGCAGTCTATCGGTAGCAAATGTAATTTCTGATATAATGAGTAAATGACATCAACAACTAATACTAGCCAACAGCCTCAGAGTTTACCTGCAGTCCATTGTCTATTAAGTATTAGTACTAATCCTACTCCTTAAAGAGTCTGGAGATGGATTGCCATTGCAAGCATTGTTTTACTTGAGTTGCACTACTATAATTAGTAGATGCATGTCCAAAGTGGATATCAATGTTTAACTTTTGTTGAGAATCTTTTCTCAAATTATATGAATCTCAAGCAAGCAAGGCACTGAAGTAATAGATAGTAAAGCAAATTAGTGCTCATTTAAAAACGAGGACTAAAATCACCTTTTCAAACCAGTCTAGAGGTAATCATATACACAAAACAGTTCAAGAAACTAGCTAGATGAGGTCCAACTAATAGAAAGACACTCCTTCACAGGCTAGCTAGTAGCTAACACATTGGCAAAGTACAGCACTATAAAAGCATTATCACTTAGAAAGAATATAAATACACCAAAATAAATTATTTCGGAGTTATACCTCAGTATGCTGCAATGGCGATGCGTCAGGTCTGAGATCAAAACAAAGTTTCAAAGGATGGTTTTTTAAATGAGATTCATCGATTATTGATTGCATAACACTTATCTCATCTCGAACTTCAGAAGTTTCACCGTTTAGGCAAGCCTCAGTACCATCTTGAGAAATCTTTAACGTTTCAATTTCACCTATTGCAACATACTTATCAGTCGAAGCCCTCAAATTCTCCTGAGCATTTAAATAACAAGAACCTCTCCCCACCTTCCTTCCTTTACTTTGGACATCTGACCTTTCTGTTGATTCCTTAGCTGTAGATAATTGATTTATGTTACATGAGAGCCCTTTATCTACTGATGCAGCAGAATCTGCAAAAAGGCACTCCATCTTTTCAGGCATGTTAACATCTAATTCCTTAGGCTCTAGAGACACTGAATACTTTTCGGGGGACCGTGCAACTAGAAACCCCAACTCTCCACTTTCCTTATTATTAGAAGAACTTGTACTAGCCAACTGGTCAACTCCGCAAAATAAAGGCTCAGACCCCACATAATTCGTAGTCGAGGCATCAGGAACATCCTGAACATTGGAATCCAAAGAATGTGTGGTAACTTTCTTTCCTTTACCATAGACATCTGACCTTTGTATTGACTCCTCAGCGATAGATAATTTATTGATCTTACCTGAAGTTTGTTCATCAACTGATGCAGCAGAATCTAAAGAAAAATGGTCCATCTGTTCTGACATGTTATTCAGCTGTTTCTTTTCAGATCTGGAAGTGGAGATTTTCACATCTTCAGGCATGTTAACATTTAATTCTTTGCGCTCTATAAACACTAAAGACCCAGTGAGAAACTGTCCAACTAGAGACTCTCCCCGTTGCTTGTTATCTTCAGGACTAGTACTAACTGACTGGTCAGCTTTGCGCAAAACAAGCTCAGTGGCTACAACGTTATCAGCATCTTGCACGTCATTATGATGCATTGCATAACAAGGTGTTAGAGACTTTTCACTACTGCGAAGCTCAAGAGCCTTTTGCCTAGACTTAGATCTCGTAATTCTGGCTAGTGACTGATCAGACGCATTGTAAGTATTTACGATCCCTTCATCTAACTGATCCTCAGGCGATGTAATGCTAACATCCATATCAGGGGCCTTGTCATAGGTGTACCCAACATCATCCTTACAACTAATGGCTGGCACATCAAGATAATTTTGTCCATCGATAGCTTTCTTACAGTCAAGAGGTTCTATGAAACACCCATGAGATTTCTCAGCATTATCTCCAGTGCCCACTGGGTTGCTGTACAAGGAATAGTGTACTCTGGAGCAACAGGCTGGAGGTCGAGGATGTCGATGAAGAAGTCTTGATATCAGCTCCTCTTTGTTTAACTCTGCAACAAATAAATCATGAATGCTACTTAATTAGCCACCGAATTTCAAGCATTCGTGACGCGTGATAAGGATATGTACCGATTAACTAAACATCTAGGAACACCTGTCAATGCAGAATATAACATATCAAAAAATCAAAATGATAAGAAAAAAAAATCAAGCAATTAATAAATCACCACATATCATTGGCATAAAACTAACACCGCATCAGGATTCTACCTAGGATAGGATAAAAAAGGCAAACAGACCAAATAAATTAAGAGAAAAAAAAAGCAAATAATAAATCACCACATATCATTCATCAGCATAAACCAAACACCGCATAAAACTAATTCTAGCTAGGATCGGAGAAAAAAGGCAAACAGAGCTAATAAATTAAGTGAAGTAAAACGGTGACGCATGAAACAGGCAAAACCCTAGGAGTGGAAGAAGACCTGTTGGGTGAGAGGATTGATTAGAGTTCCAGGCCCAAGCAGGAGGTGGAATTCCATCAATGACGAGTTTGGAGGCGAGATTGTGGATGTATGATTCGGTTTGTTGCTTGGCCTGTTCGATTATGAAATTCTTCCGTTGAAAAATCTCAACCAACAGTTTCTCCACCGTCGACATCAGTAACGCCGCTGCCAATTGATTAAAGCCGTTGCCCTAATTTAGGTTGGAATTCCACATCTGAGATCTGTGACTGTGAGTGAGTAAGAGAGATGGAAATAGCCTGTATTTTTTTGAGTAGAGAGATGGAAATGGCATCCAGCGGGATAGATAGATTTCAAAATTTTGGGGAAATGGACGATCTGAGTCACACAGAGCACAGGCATTAGCCAAGAACCTAAATTTCATAATCTACCGCTTGAATTTAAGCTAGGCCCTGTTTGGTGGAAGAAAGGTACAATTTCGGTTAACCACTTGTTTGGCTGCACGTTAAAACTAACAACATCCGTTAAAAATAACTAAAAACACCTATTTTAACATGATTTTCTTAATTTTAATCACTTACCAATTGTGCATTGTGAAATGTAATCTCCGGGAAATTGCACCTGCTTGGTGCCTTTTTTTCGCTTCCGGAAAGTGCAATATTCGAGTTTGTAATAGCGATGAGTAGAAAATTGTATTTTCGATTTTGCACTTTAATGTGGATCCTTGTAGGTGTTAATTGGCTTAGGCTGGTCGTTAAAATGGTTCTCACATTGAGTGACACAGGCTAGTGACAAGATTCTTGTCCACCGTCAAATCCCAGGGCTCAACCCTGGACAGGCGGTGGAAACTACCAAGCTGGAGTACGGTAGGGGCAGAGGG
>JAYMSO010000155.1:0-10241 GCA_036897175.1 Plantago depressa | reverse complement strand
ATAAAAGCGGAACAAGAGAGCCTATGTAATGATCTGCTTCAAGTTATTATTAGAAGTAAAAGATGATTGAAAAGTTTCTTGTTATTTGTAAATTTTGTAACCATCCTTATTAGAGGAGCATAATACATGTTTGGTGATGATGTAAAATAAAACCAAGAGACTGTATGTATAACTACAATCAGTCCATAGACTTCAGTAGAGGCCATTCATCTTAGTACATTGTAGAATTCTGCAACTAAATCTATTTCCAGGAGATATTTTGTGATTGGCTTTCTTATTAGCTGTGGAATATTATCTGCAATGGAGAGAATTTATGCATTGTCCCCGCAGGCAGATTCTTTAGCTGCTAATTTGCATTCGATTTAGGGCTCCGCTTGTGTGTTCGACTTTTCCTTTAGGGCCATGCCATATTGTTGTGATTGGTGTGATAAATGCCTTCAACAGAATCCATTTCTTGATTTTACTGCTCATGTAGAGACCGTCGATTGGACTGGTAATTTTATTGAGCAGGCAGGCATGCATCATGAAGTAGTCTGATCTGTGTACAGGGTATGCATAGTAAAGAAGAAGCATTTGGGCTGAAGAATGATGCAAACAAAGCACAACATGCAAATGCTCTGAATCTAACATTGTATGGTGCTGCAAGTTCCCTTCTTTTGTTTACGTCCAGCCGCTGCTACGGCAAACATAAGTCGAACTTCTGCCGGGACCATTTGTGCCATTTACCCAACTTATGGCTCAACAATGGTTGTTGGAGCATAAAACGTTACCCCTTGTGAGTTCTATGTACTCATGACCAACTTGAGATACCTTCTTATATCACTTTAGGCCTGTCAATGGTCCCAGTCTGCCTAGTTTCAGACCAAATGCATTAGAAACCCATTAATTCACATGGAGTGGTCATCGGATCAACGTTGGAGTCCAGAGTTTAAGAAAAGCAATACTCTCCCACGTCCCGAACTATGTTGCCATGAAGATAAAGGCTATGGTAGAGGTAAGAAACTTACATGATGGAAGTGAAGAAAATCACTTGACAAGCGGCTATATGTCTAGGTTTTGATGTGTGTGTTAGCTCCACTTTTTTTGTGATAGAATTGATACGGATGGTGAACGGACAAGCGCCCATTCCGGAAGAATGTTAGAGTTGCACCGTGACAAAATCATGAGTTGATATTGCTGGAGACAGATCCGAACAACTTCATCATTGATTGTTGAATGAAAGCATCCGAAAAGAACGGTGTTAAATTTATGTGCCGCAGAAAATTAGAACTTGATTACATAGCACTATTCCAATCCACCAGAAAATTGCAATGCCTGGCAATTTAATTGTAGAGTGATAATTAACAGCCTCCACGAGGTCTGTTCATGAGTTTCTTTATGAAAAATATAATAACTAAGATAGGAACATACGGTTTTTATTGGATTTTTGCATATTGTTTCAGTTGTTTTAGATTATCTCCATGAATGAACGCTGAATTTCATAAGTTTTGTTTCATTTTTTCCTCTGGGTCATCTCAGAATTTGGCACCACATGTTAAGACGTTGGCACATCAATCTGCTTCTAATGGATATGGCTTAAAGTATCGTGTATATGGAGCCATATTCATACTCAATCGCTCCAATTTGAAATGATATGGTTCTTACATGCACTTGGCACCGCGCTAAGCGCGGTGCTAAATTACTAGTTAATTTATAGAGGTTCAACTTTATATATATAGTACTTGGCCACAATCTAGGCTGTGCGTACTGTCCGAAGGGCTGTCACGTCCCGCTTGACCACCTGGCAGCTTGCCCCATGTGGTCCGGAGAGAAGCAATACCCGATTGCCCGAGCTCCGGTACCAATTGAGGAGCCTTGTCCCGATCGAGTGGGAACCACCCAAGCAGGTACAAAGTTTCTTGGATCCACTTACATCTCACCTCAAAATGTTTATCTTATGAATTAGAGTTGAGAAAATTCAACTGTAATCGAATTTTGTTAGAAAATTGTATTTGACTTCCAACTGTATACGATCTTACAATCAATCGGTGATCATCAACATTTCCAAAAACAATTGATTTACTTGTCACACTCTAATACCGAATACAAGACATTAAAACTCTACTCTAGTTACTAATTACATTTTCAAAACTAATTCAAATTGATTACCAAACATAAGCCTGGTAGCTTTTCCTCTTGGAAATCCTACACACACTAGGTACCCTTAAATCATTAGTCAGCTACCACCGTAGATTGGTTCTAGGCAAAGAAATGTGATTTAACCCCTCATTTTTCATGTTGGTATAAGTTATGATAACATAAGCAAAGAAAAGACAGTGCAGTTTATATATCATCACAAACATGTGATTTAAGGGTACCAAGTATATGGTAGGTGGTTGGCTATATATGTAGGATTTCTAATGGTAAAACCTACTAGGCTTAGTGTTTGGTAATCAATTTGAGTTGAATTTTAAAAATGTAATTAATAATCAATTTGAGTTGATCATATGATCTATGTACGTAAATATACGATGTTAATTAACTTTGTATTTTAGAGATACGGTATCTTTTAAATATGAGAAAAAACTCTATCCCTTATAACCTCAAGTGCCAGAGGGACGATATCTTTTAAAGGTTTTTACTTTTGTAAATATGACGAATAACTCTATCCCTCATTATCTCAGTGCTTGATACAGTTATATGATTTTATTATCTTTTTCTGAATTTTCCAATTATCTATGTTAGACTAGAAGAGGTTCTAGAGAATTCTGAAAATTCCTAAAACTGATGTAGATATTTTCTTACCTTAATTTGGTTGTAATTGTAATTATTTAAGTCACTAAATGCAAGTACAATCTCACTCAATTGAGGAGATTAATTATTCTTTACATGGTTCTAGAGAGTTCATGCTCTATTTCTCGTGATATGCATTAAAAATTTACTGAATGTTTTACTTGTGCCTCATATCACCGAGAACTTACTGTCTATCAGCAAACTCACTAATAACTCCTTTGAAATTTAGAATTGAACAACAGGAACTCCGTTGGCCCGCGGACGCTGTGAGCATGGTCTTTACATATTGAAGCATGGACATGCTGCTTTGGTCGCAGTTGTTCGCAATAAACAACTTCGTGGATCTTTTGAACTATGGCATAGTCGGCTTGGTTATGTTGCCTTTGATGTTATTTCTTTATTAAATAAACTTGGACATCTTTCGGTTACATCTTTGTTACCAAAGCCTTCGCTTTGCTCTTCTTGCTAGTTAGCCAAAAGCAAACATCTGCCTTTTGTTATTAATGAGAAACGTGCCTCACAAGTTTTGGACTTAATCCATTGTGACTTATGGGGACCTGCCCCTATACGATCCAAGGATGGTTATAACTATTATGCTATTTTTGTTGATGATTTCTCTCGATTTACATGGTTTTATGCGTTACGATTAAAGTCGGACTTTTATGATGTTTTTGAATATATCCTCAAGTTACGGATAATGGGAGAGGGCCAATGCCTTTTTGTACATGAATTTCTTCCTTTTGCTTTTGATTTCGTATTCCTGCCTATAGCTGCAGCTTGTTGTGGGAGTATATATCTATCTTTTTTTTTGCTGTGCAGAAAGAAAGAAAGTACAAATTCTGTGTATGAAAATGTATGAAAAGAGGCATTGTTTTTATTCATCTACTATTGGTTGGTTGGTGTATGTTATGTTATATCTTTCATTTCTTTCCATCAATCTAATTAAGAATTTCGGCAGTGTTTAATCAAAAAAAGAGCAAAGGAGATGAGATATCCGTGTATAGGAAGTTGATAAATCCTGGTTATAAGGGTCTATACAAACAAAGCAATTTCTAAATATACAATTATACAAAGATCTCTTACTTTAGTCACTGATATAGTTTTGGGTATTACCACAGTCCTTTGTTCTATTCCCCAAGACAAAGATTAAATATAAATAATATAATGTCTTTCTCCGTACCTTAAAAAAATATGTTCTAAGCCAAGATAAGCCAAGAACTGGTTTAATCTCTTCTTGTTGGGGTTTATTACTTTATATAATACCCCAGCCAGCTAACGCCATATTTGCCTTAGGTGTCATGATTAATTCTCTATACTATCCTCCTACGCTACGCTGATCTGATAGGAAGAAATACTTTTTTGTCCTTCAATTATCATCGTCAAAGAAAGCCTCCTTGTTTGAAATGTGTGATTTATGGTAGTAACGCAAAACTTAAAATATCGTTTACAAGTAGTAGATAGACCCGGTACCAAGCCGAATAATTAATATAGTACACAGTAATATTTATTTGAAGGAATAAGAAAAAAGACAAATATGAAATCTTAACGAAGAAGAAGAAATTGACCTAGAAACAACATTTGCTGCGAACTTCGTTGAAAAACTAAACGTGTCATACTAAGTCCAAGGTTAGATTGGGAGAAAGGCCTAGACATTAATTAATGAAAAGAACAAAGAACAAGGGCAGAAACTTATCTATAAATGAATCAAAAAAGACCAATAACAGGAAGAAGCTCACAAGATACTAACTTGGCAAGGACCCAATTTCTTATTCATGATAAAAGAAATAGCTTTATTTACTGCAATTCTTGTAGCTTTTTGTAAATATGACAGCCCAAAATGTGTACGAGAAACACCACCAACTTCCTAACTAACGTAATCGAAGATAGAAACAAAGTGAAACATTAGGCAGAATTCTTATTATTTTATATTAAGGGGAATGTCCCGAATAATTGAAAAATACTATTTTTTCTATATCTACTTCCTCCTTACCTCCCTTATTTCGATCCGGAATAAGAAGGCTACAGAATTCATATCATCAAAGCGATCAAAGATAGAAAGATATATTGTATGTAAACTCAGACATTTAAGAACAATTACTTCTGTTGTCATTTCTATAATATTTTTATACAGGTTATTACTCTCGTATAAGAAAAGAAAGGTTTATATGCTATCTCCTACTTTATGTGCTTATTTATTGTGAGCGGTGGCAAATAGAATTAATGATCCATATACATTATTATTAAATTAAAGTAGAAAATAATAAGGTAGAGCCTCACTTATATTATAACTTATATTTTATATAGTTACTTTTTGTACCCGACTACATCTTTGCCTTTATTTTCAGCAATTACTCTTGCTGTTCTAAATGACTTTTCCATTCCAAATAAATAAAACAAACACAACTATTATCTAACTATTATATATAAACTTAGATTAGATATGGAGCTATTTCCAAATCAAAGAAAGGTATACAGAGAAAGAGAAAAGGAATACAAGCAGCCAAAATAAACACGTTTTTCACCTATTTGGTATAAAAATGGGTATTAAATAAAGAGTATAGGGTATAGTAATTCCTACCTAGAGCAGAAGTTGCATTGACCTATATTTAGGTAGGAATGGAAGGCATTACCCTATTTTTCGATAAAATACCTAGGAGTGGATCAACCATGTTGTCTTAAAATTGTTATTCTTCATTTGTAATTCTATTATTTATATTTATTGCTATGTCGCCTGAAAACACCAATTCTTTTATAATTAATTGTGCTATAAGACCCCTCACTTCAAAAGATAAAGGACAAATTCATGGCCTCATACTTAATGAAATGAAATTCTTAATTAGAATGTGAAAAAGCATATTGTCATGATAGAAAATCATAGTCATTTCCCAATGAAAGAGAGATCCCACGCTAAGAAATGTGCCCATCATCAATATAAATAATTTAGTGCACAGGCCTAGATCCTTCTTCCACAAATTTATGAGCCACCGTCTTTTCTTACTTGTTACTTGGATCTGCTTTATATTCATTTATCTCTAACTGACTCCCAAAGTGCTCATTTGTTCTGCACCAAGAGACCCTTAGCAGAAATACCTAAATGGATGTATATTTATAGTTGAATCGAAGCAAAGCATTACAACCCCCTCCAGGGCGGGTAAGACCTAGAGATTGGTAATTAGATAAAAAATGAAAGAAGTTTAATGCTGATTCTTCTAGTAATTTAGTAATTTCGGCTTTGGCAGTTATTCGTATACATTTTTATTCATTGAGGGCACAGAAAGGTGGATTAGTTCATAATTGAAAATCAAAAGAAAATATTCTTCTGCCTTTTTGGCCTTTCATTCAAACATCTATCTAGTATGCACTATCATTCTCTTTCTAAATAACCAACAAAGCAATATCATCCAACAAAAGTTATTTTTCTCTCTTTCTTTTTGATTGACCAAGTACCAAATATAAGTGTGTTTTTTTAATTTGGATTGGAATAATAGTTACTTTTTGGCGAAGACTCCAACCATAACTTTAATATACAAAAGAGAAAAGGACCCCTATGATCTGTAATACACTTTTTACTCTCACCAATATATTCAATTAATATTGTATTAGAGCAAACAGCAGGATCTCGTACCAATAATACCAATAATATAACTTTTTATTTATCAAATTAAAGGATTCAACTTAGGCAAGACATGTGTCTAGGAAGGATAGAAAGAAGATATAGGCAAATATTTTATCTTTAAAATGGACCTAAAAGATGTAAAAACAGTGGGGATGTATAAAAAAATTAAATATACGGTATCTTACCTTACCTGTAAAGTTTGAGGGATAAGAACTATATATATGTATGAGAACGTCCATGCAATGTATATTATATGATATGCCTTTACTTTATTCTAGTTAGATTATTCCTTAATACTTAAACTGTGCAAAATAAATACTGTTATACCAAACAAAAGAAAGGGTGCATGGAAGACTTTGTTTGAAAAGAGAGAAAACTGGCGGCTGGGAGCAGCAGGCAAATATAAACATGTTGTAATGGATATAAAATATACCTTGTACTATAGCACAGATCCAAGGCAAAATCTTGGACTCACAACAACAATGACTTCTTTTTTACTTTAGTATTGACTAATTTACTACTCTTTTTTTGTCTTTTTGAATTTAGAAATCGTAAAAAAGGTGCGCTGTTACAGGATAATAAAAAATCATTTTTAACGAATCAAGCAGGCTAGTATTTATATTTATGAAACAAGAAATTCTTTTATTCTATAAGCACTATACTGCAAAAACTATAGCTGAGTCACTTCCTTGGAAAAAAAAAAAAAAAGAAGTCTACTAATTTAATCAATCTATTTATATTTCACTCTTTAGAGTCTTATGATAGATAATATATATATAATATATAGCGCAGTGTAGAAAAGGAGAAAGGTTATTAAACAAAAAACGACTCTTGGATGGAAATCTGGAAAGCACGTGATTCTACTATTCTATTTTTTTAATAATCATCTTGTGCATAATTTGACATTTGACTCTATATTATGAGCATGTTCATATCCTAGGGTACCTAACTTTATAAGCAGTTATTGTTGAAAGTAGAAAAGTCGGTAAGCTGAGCCCAAAGAAAAAACTGCAAGTGCAAATACTATTTATTATCATCGGCTATAGCTTGAAATATTTTTTGTTGGGAACCGGTACAAGCCCCTGGTAAGATCGATAAGGTAGGCTTGGTTCAGGGAGACAAAAATGGGAGGAATTCATGCAATAGAAAGAAATAGAAACCCGCGGAAAGAGCGCGTCATGATGCCAGAGATCCATCGACTACTAAAAACTCTCATTGCTAATATATGACAATATATACGTTTACCGAAGCTTTCTACTCTATTCTATATCTATTTAGTAAGTAGTACTATAATTGTAGGAAATGTAAAGTTTTTAACCCGAAAAAGTGCAAAGACGTAAACATCGCTTCTAACTCGAAATAATTTGTCTAGGGCTGGTAACCTAGGTGGAATATACCTTCATTCAATCAAAGACAATTTAATGATTGACCAAAAAATGCTCATATAATATGGGAACTTAGCCGCGAGAGGTGTTTGAAGGGTATATTTTTGCTATTCTTCTCTTGCATGCAATGTTCCGTGATTGACCTCTTGTAACAAAATCTTTTTTTTTCTAGAATTTCTCTATAAATGATAGTAAGTAGTTGTCAAAAGTCCTTCCCCCTTTTGGCGTAAACTTAATTTAGAGTTCGTTACTACTACAACAAATAAAAAAAGAGTAAGTAATTCAGGAGACCTATTACCGATTAATAAGCATTATAAGCATGTTATAAAATATTAGAGAAAAGAAGTGAAAGTGTCTCTATTCCATCTGCCTGTTGACGACTTTATTTCTTAATTATTTTATGCCTTCCGCTATTCTACTACTACGTTTTCCAAAGCAAGGTATCCCACACAATTAATTTAATAATTTAAAAGAATTATCTAAGCTCGAAATAAATAGTTGGGGACTATAAGAGAAGACAAAAAGTAAATATTGGACTATACGACGAAAGGAAAGGCCCTATAAGTTGAGTATAATGGCATAAATTGTTTGTTATCCGTGTTCCTAGCAAGGTCTCCATCTGTTTGCTGACGACTTAAGTTAGTAATTGCCTTACTTAGCTCAATTTACAACAACAAAAATAGCCTTGTCTATGCTTCACATTTATTTGTTTTATACTCCCCGCTTCCCCTTTTTAGGTTATTTTCTAATAAATAAGCCGTTATATCCTAAATATTATTACGAGTTTCCGGTAGTATATAAGAAAGACTAAGACACGTATTAGATTGTAGAGCATTCCTGAATGTATTGACGTGCTGTTGGAAGTGAAAATATAAAAAAAACGGACAAGAAAAATAGAGACTCTTTCCTGGGATAACTAACTACCCTTTTATTCTTACTTATTTCTATTCTTAATATTTTATAATTTACTCTTTGTTTGATTCATTAAAGGCAGTTTATAGTAGAAAATCTGGAACTTCTTCTTCCTAAAAAAAAACTCCTATGGATTCTCCAAACCAAAAGGCACAAAAAATTTTATTATCCCTCTTTTTATGCTGAGACATTGTTACGACTACTATATTGTACCGCATCCCTTGTTTATGAAAAGACAACCTTCCTTTGTTTTGTTTTTTATAACCTCTATTACACTTTTAACCTCCGTTAGTACTAATATTATGTAATAGAACCACAAATTTGATTGAAGTAGTATCGTAGAGAAAAAGAGACTTAGTAGATATAAGAATTTTATACCCTATAAGCGCGAAGGAACTCAGGATGTATTACTACCTCTTAAGGACTTGATTAAAAAAAAGAATTAACGGATTCCATTATTACCTTTTTATTAAAAATAAGGAAAACAACCTATGAAATGATGAAGAATCACCAATCTTTTTTACAAGGACTGCCTGCTGTTCATAAGACATCATCCATATTTTTTAGAGAACAGATGAAAGAATTAGTACGTAGTTTCCTTAACTTAATAAGGATGGATGGCTTATGTGCAAGAGAAGAAAGTCAAGAAAGAAAATAGAGTAATTTCTGCTATGTAAAATACACAATGTGGAAAGTTTATAACGTACGTACATCATAGACCTATTATTATTATTATTCATACCTTGTTTGCAAATCTGGATACCTAACCTAGCAAGTATGATTCCTATTTTATTTTTAGATACGAAATAGATAGATATACGATATACAAATCAAAGTAATAAATCTTCAATACCCGATTCCTCCTCTCTTTGGTGAGAAACGTGGTAAATGGGAGTGTTTATTCTGCGCTTAATAAATCTACAGCTACTAAGAGAAAAAGACAAATGCTATGAGTTGGAAAAAAAAAAGAAGACTTCTGATTGACTCGACTTCGTAAAGAAAATAAACCAGGACTATAAAAAAAAGATCATAATGTATTTCTAGCTTTTTTATTGAGACTTTGCAACTGCCCTATGTGCACAATATTGCTTGTCTACTAAATAGAGACATCTTGGATTAGATAGAGGTCAATTCTACGATTCTTGTTCGTCTTGTTTTAAAAGAAAAATACTACATACAGGCAAAAAAAAAAAGAGACGTCAACATCATCTATAATATGTAACGCATAATATACAAACAAGCCTTCTTGCTATAGCCAGCTGCTTATAACCGAGGTACACCTATATTATATATATAAGCCCGTCTTACCTCTGTACTACAAGTCTTCTCTAAAGCTTTTCTAACGTTTCCACCCGTAGCATACTAACAGTTTCCTGTTGCAGTTCATCTTCTATGAGTGCGTGACACCTACGTTATTAGCTATTCAGAAAAAATGAAATATATGCCTTAGAATAGAACTCTCTTTCTTGATTCATAGACACCTAGTCCTAAAAATAAATCGTAGAAAAATTGTATATATATCATTTATATATTTAAAATTGACCTAGAAACAACAT
>JAYMSO010000154.1:0-10242 GCA_036897175.1 Plantago depressa | reverse complement strand
TATATGAAACGAAAAAATATTATTAATAAACCTATAAAATTATATTCATCATAATAGGTGCTCATAGCAGAATTATAAAACCATACGATATCTACATCATTGTAATGTGCAAGTTTACCGGTTGATTTGATCCAATAACTTTCAATTAGGTCCATTATTTCAAAATATATGACGGTACTATTTATTTAGTGGAGGTGCGGAATCTGAGGCGGCGGAGACTGCACAGGTGGTGCAGGATCTGAGGTGGTAGAAGCACAGGTAGTGCAGGATCCTTTGTCTGCGCTAGCGTCAAGTCTGACGGATGTGGGAGACTTGCGACAACTGGTAGCAGGTACTTTAGATGTGGAGACGGCAGATTTAGTGCGTAATCGACATAATAGACAGATTATTGGACAGGACGGAGGAGAGGGGAAGGGATCAGTAGGAACCAAGGTTAGTCCGGGGAAGAATCTGGTGGAGGTTCCCGTGACTCACTCGTTGCAGGGTGGAAAGCAAAGATTACGCAAACCAAAGGTGATCAAACGAGGTTCAAGGAATTAATAACTTGACGCAAACTTCATCTGTTGGAGTGATAGGAGGCAAACGTAACTTTGACGACCCTATGGAGATTTCAGATTACCCATGTAAACGCCAGGATCTGGATGTGAGTTTACTTAGTGGTGGTGCGGAATATGAGGCGGCGGAGACTGCAGAGCAATCCCGCCGAGCATTATGAGCTGCCTAGCCTGGAACTGCTGGGGAATTGGGTATCCCTGGAGAGTTCGTGCTCTGAGCGAGTTGCTTAGAGTGAATAAGCCCATGGTGGTCTTCCTTTCGGAGACCAAGGTAGGATCGCGGAAAATTGAGTTTTTGAAGGAACGCTTGGTTATGAATGGGTTATGTTTTGAAGCTAGAGGCCGTTCGGGGGGTTTGGCACTTTTATGGGATAAAAAGGTTACAATCTCTATCCAGAGTTACTATGCGAACCATATAGATGCGATAGTATTCCCTGACGCCTCTACAACTCCATGGAGGTTTACTAGCTTCTACGGAGAACCAGATCAAGCATATAGGAAAAGAACATGGAATTTGCTTTGACATTTAGGTACCTTATCATCTTTACCTTGGGCGTGCATGGGCGACTTTAATGAGGTATTAGATGATTCTGAGAGACGGGGGAGCGTTCCAACACCTGGTTGGCGTATGCGTCCTTTTAGGGAGGCTATTACAGAGGTAGGGCTTGCTGATTTGGGCTTTAGTGGCTTCCCGTTTACTTGGACGGACAATCGACTTGCTCCGCTTACTATTTGGCATCGGCTGGATAGAGTGTTAGCTTCTGCTGATTGGTCTCTTCAATTTCCGCATGCTTCTGTGGTTCATTTAGTTTCAAGAGGATCAGATCATTGTCCCATTTTATTGCATCTGGAAAAGAGTTCGCCGGTGGGGGTTGCGAAGAATCAGAGAGTTCCATTTTGAGACAATGTGGGCTAAGGAGAATGTGTGTGAGGACATTATTCGAAATAGTTAGAAGGATATCACGTCTCAAGGGGCTGATATGTGCGTTTTTGATAATCTGCAACAACTTCGGGTTGGGCTGATGGATTGGGATCTGACGTCTTTTGGGAACGTTCGTGGGAAGATACTTAAACTTCGTAAGGAACTAGATCAGCTACATAATGTTGTCCGCACTCCTCATGTATTGGCTAAGAAGAAACGGGTTCATTTGGAGCTAGAGAACTTGCTTGATAAGGAGGAGATGTTGTGGAGACAGAGAGGGAAGGCACAATGGATACTCGAGGGAGATAAAAATACTGCATTCTTCCACTCCAGAGCGACTATGAGGCAGAAAATAAATGAGATTCAGGGCCTACGGGATGAGAATGGAATACTAGTGGAGGATGAAGTAGGCATCCATCGAGTTGCTTTGGAATACTTTAATGGGGTTTTCTGCTCTAGCTCACCTACACAGGCGGGAACTCGAGTCTGTTCTGAGTACTATATCGCCAAGAGTTTCTGCTACAGCTAATCAGCTTCTGGGTCGGACCTATACGCGTGACGATGTCACAAAAGCTTTATTTGATATGTATCCCCTTAAATCCCCAAGATCCAAACAGACTCTTCTCAAGATTATCTGATGAGATAAAGATCCAATATTGTTACCTGTTCTGCATATGCATGCGTGTCAGAGCTATATATATGTATTCATTATTAGTGCCATCTCTTTTGTTCCACCCTTTGCCCTTTGTTGGCCATATTTTGTGTAAACTTCTGATTCGAGCAAATCCGAATTGCAGGATAAGACAGATGAAAAGCCACAGGTCAAACCAAGGAAAGTACAGAATGTTTAACATACTACAGGCCCAAAAACAGGTGAGACATTGTTCTTAGCTTTCCTCTTGCCCTTTCTTCGTGATGCTGTAGTAACCTTCGATGCAATTTTCAGTCTCTTTCATTGGAGGACAACTTCCATACGGACAAGGTTTTGGGTGACTTCATCAATGATCAATGTCAAAGTCCCGGAATGTGATCGTCTCATTTTCATGTGTACTAGTACATGAGAATCTATATTAGTCTGCATACGTTAGGCGTTTGCCATAATAGGCTATGATCTCTCTCCAGATGACCTGTCAGGTTTTGTGTATTTTTCTGATGAGCAAACGCTAAATAGAGTTGCTTCATGTGTAATTGCACGTATAAAATTGTATTCTATTGTTTGTACTACTATTTTGATGTCAAAGTAGCAATGTAGTGGAACATGTGATTCTCAAATGCAGAATTGGTTTTCCGACCTTGCATATGTGGTCCTATTTCTTTGTTGCAGTCTGTAACTTTTCATATGGACTATGGTCGGAAAATACTTATTTAGACCGGTCTATACTCTTGTGGTATAGCTTCTATACAATTATATAGAGCGCTTTAATTACTATACCTGCAGTGTACAAGTTGTTCGATACTTGTGCTTTGTTTCTTGTGCACTCATTTTCACTTAATATAGTATTGTTTAATTTATTATGGGTTGTCGCAGACTAATTAACAAGATAGATAACCAGATAAGACCGCCCACGGCGGTCGTAGACGCGGGATCGCACGCGGACGGCCCTTTGTGGGTGGTCCGCTCCCCTCAATTCTCCTCAAGACTTGAGGAGTTGTGATTTTGGGGTGGGCCCCATGTGGGCCCAGCCTCTTATTTTTTTATTTTTTGGGAAGTAAACTCTGTTATTGATTTCGAAAAAAGTCAGTGTGAAGGCGCTTGGCACGTGGATGGCGGGATTAGAGCTGAACGAACCTCAATGGTCGTATGATAGGTGGACCTCACCGAGTTTAATGAAATGCGTATGGGTGAGTGAGGAATGAGGATAACGTGTAATGAAAAGCACAAGTTTTGGACGAATACTATTGGGTTAAGGATATGTATGCTTGCAGACCGACATTGGTAATTGAATGTGTTCAAATAGTGATTCAACTTATAGGTTCGTCCGATGCGACTAACACGTGGATGGGCATGGGGATAGAGTTGAACGGACTTCAACTGGTCTTGTGATAGGTGAATCTTAGAGAGTTTATTGAGATGTGTACGGGCGAGTGAGAATAATATGTAATGAAATCACACATTTTGGACCAATAATATTGGTTTAAGGATATGCATCCTTGGAGTACGACATTTGTAATTGAACGACATGTATTCGGGGCTCAATTTACAAGGGGTTGTATGTGGCCTATGTCATAAACTAGCAAATTTGTTAGTAGTATAATGTAAAGATAAATTAGGTATCTTATTTTTTAAAATACCCTTTTATAGATCTGGATATACGAGTAAAAATTGACAAATATAATGTGAAAAATGAATAAGATACTTGGCAATTAAAAAATTAGATAAAAGTTTAAATAAAATAAGATAAAAAGAATTAAAACTAGTTAAACTAACGAAATTATGGGGTTGTACAGGAGAAATTTACAAATAGCAGAAGGCAAACAATTTATTTATCTTGCTGAACAAAGTGAACCTCTGATACAATAATGCAAGCATTTTCTGTACAGAGATTTCTCAACCTCAACAACAAAGGGCATAATGAGGCTGCAAAAATTCAAAATATTTACATAATCTGAATACGACCATTGCTATAATAGAATATCACCTTCCCAAAACTTGCCTACCATGAAAAAATGCCACCTTTTGTTACCCCTCTCAAAACCCAAAATTAAACTTTAAAAACAAATTTATGTTTGAATCCTTTTCTATCCTACTAAATCGAGTAAGAGCGGGTGCAAACCGTTCCAAGAGCCTCAGTTATCAGGGATGAGAAACTGGTCATAGCTTGGAAAACTCCAGGCAGACCGGTTTGAATGTTGTTCAACGTCATCGCTCTGGTAACCTCAACTGCCTTCGCATGTTTAAGCATCTCAT
Source organism: Plantago depressa (assembly GCA_036897175.1). Classification (NCBI taxonomy): domain Eukaryota; kingdom Viridiplantae; phylum Streptophyta; class Magnoliopsida; order Lamiales; family Plantaginaceae; genus Plantago; species Plantago depressa. Next base: position 5,858 of record JAYMSO010000154.1, on the reverse strand, counting down.
CCTCTACACGCCTTTGGCAGCTTGAGAGCTCGAGCTTTTTCTCGGCCAACGGATCACGTGCGTCCAAAGCGTGCCCATTATCTGGCCCAGTATCTGGGAGCCCTATCCCAACCATCGAGTAAGAGTGGTAATACTTTTTCTCAATGTTCCTGAGAGATGAAGCTTTTTTCTCGAGCTCCTTTGATACGGTTTCCGTTTTCTTTCTGATCTTAACCTCCTCCGTTTGTTTCAATGCTATCGAGTGCACGACGTTGATGAAACTTTTGATGGCTTCTGAAGCAACTGTATCTGGTACACGGTCAAGGGCAAGTTTCCACTCGTCACAGAAGGTGAAAACTTCTGAAAGTTCGCGGTTACCATTAGTTGGTTCAGCATCAACAGGAAGGAGAGTGAGTTTGAACCAGCCATGCAGTGAGCGTATGAAATCCCGTTGAAATTTTATCAAACGACAGAAACTTGAGTGCCAGGCTGTAACAGCAGACTCGAGATCTTTTGTTGCCTGTCTGTGTAGATCGGATGTCGATTCACCCTTGGCAGCACGGTTGACAAGACCCCGTACCTGCTGCACAATGTCATTCTGGATTTCGTGATACTGGTTCATTGATCTCCACATGTACATGAACCTGATAAACATAAGGCCACAGGATTACTAAACAAACCTATAAAGCAAGAATGTAAAATGGTGTCCAAGAGCTGATTGTGGTGAAGTGATGAAACTAAGCAGTCACAGATAATGGGACTTCAATAAGAAGTTTGTGGGTTTTCGCATAATACTGATAGGTGGAGAGTGTAATTACCCATGACAAAGCTCAACAAGCTGCGGGACAAGATCCGAGTCTCTTAACCCAACAATAGCAGACGAGGTGGTTGACACGGCTTGAGATGTAACCGCAATTAAAGAATGCAGCCTGTTAATTGATGCCTTTGTCTTGTCCACTTTGGAATTATCTTCTCCCCGATACTCCTGATTCTGAAGTGCTGACAATTTTTTTTCGTGCTCAATCTTTACTCCTTCTCTGGTCTACATTCATTATCATTTTGAGTTGGCAGATTTCTCATACGCTAAACATCTGTATGAATGAAGAGTGGTAATACTTTTTCTCAATGTTCCTGATATGGATGCGTTGCTTGGAATGGAAGTAAATGTCAAGGTCCATCAAGTACGTAAGCATGGTCTTGTTCTTGATCTGGGTGGTGGTATTCTTGGAATGCACAAGTTTGCGGTACGTTAAATGCTCAATATTTCTCCTCAAGCAGAATATGATAGATTTTGATGGTACACTGTTGGTGCCTGGTGGTATTGGTAATTTAAGAAGGGCAGGTATGGGCCACCTATGATCTGCCCGTTCAAATTTATTTTAAGGGATAGGTCACAAGTAGCCAGGTTAGCCCCTACCCACCCACCCTTTAAAATAGCACGAATATCCGAGCCATAGTTATTTATAGCTAAATAATATATGAGCTGCTTCCTCCTAATAGGCAAGAAGGCTCACAGTTGAGTGACCATTGCTTTTTTATCTGGATTACACAGGGATGGCCATTCTGTCTTGATTAGTCCAGTACGACCCGTATTATTTCAAAGAAACTAAAAATGTAACTATTCCTCCTAATCACAGTTGTAAGTTGAAACATTCTAAACTTCTGTAAAATGCACTGGCCTATTTCGTCCCAGACTATTTTGAACAGTATGAATCTGGATGAGATGGTCCTGATGGTCCTCATACAATGTGGGAAACAGAATGGCTTGTCCTGGCTAGTGCAATTTTCTATATATTTTTGCATGTGTCTGGTCGATATAAACTTTTTAGTTGAAACAAGGAAACTTGTGTAGATTGGATTTATGAGCTGGATCTGGTCCTTGTTGCCATCTCTTTTCTATATAGCACATCTTACCCAGTTCCCTGACAGTTATGTTTTGTACATGTCACACAGGCTGCTCCGAAGAGAAACTTTACTGTTGGTGAAATGCTGAAGGTAAAGTGTGATGGATTCTCGGACAAGGGAATCCCCCTTGTTTCACTAGTGGAGGAGTAGAAGTTCGTCAGCTCATGGTGTAAAGGTATGTTATCGGGCTGCAATTTTGAGTTGGCAGATTTCTCATACGCTAAACATCTGTATGAATGAATCCATATAACAAGTCTCTTTTCTTCTTTGTCCTATTTGTTCATTGTCTTCTTCTTTTAAAGCAAGTTAAAAAATATGACACCAAATCTTTGTTGTCAGTAAGTGTTACCCAAACAAACTGCTTCTCTTAGTTATTTTTCTTGTACCAGACAACTTGCACTTGCAAATTGTCTATTTATTGCAAAACCATGTGAAGAAATTATGGCATTTGGATTAGGGAAGATATGGTAGCTGGAGATATCATCTTATACAAGTACGCAGTTATTGACTTGCTGCCATTTCAATTCACTTTTCGCATATACAATCTTTCAATAGTATCAGTCTTAGTGACTTTTTGCGGTGAGTTTGATTGTTTAAAAGTGAAAAGAAATGGATTGACTCAACAAAACTAGATTGATGCTACTAAACTGGATTCAAAAGCATAATCTTTAAAACAAGTTTAAGTCTTGTAATTTTCGAGCTAATGAGCCGAGCTAATTTAGAGCTTTGTAAGTTTTCGATCTCGCGAATCGAGGAAAATTGTGCTTTCGAGTTTTAAATATTTTATTGACAAGAAAGAAAGGAAAAAAAAACGAAAGGCTCGCGAGCCGAGCTTGAGTAGAAGAATATTGTTTCGAGCTTGAGTAAAATGTTGAAGCTCGAGTTCGAGCTCAAGCCTAACAATCCTTAACTAGCCGAGCTTTTGTAAAGCTCGACTTCGACTTGGCTCGTTTGCAACCCTAGAAGAGAGTACATCATACATACCTCCAACATGACATACTGTACATGTACAACTATAGACCCTTGATCCACAGGGACGTCAAGTCGTCAAATATACTTCTATCTGATGATTTTGAACCACAGGTGATGTAATGATAATCATCCAGTCATATGTAATCGTTCACTGTAACACTTTACTTACAACTAATGTTTGTTTACATTTTAGCTTTCGGATTTTGGGCTTGCTAAATGGGCATCATCAACTTCATCTTACATAACATGCTCAGATGTTGCTGGGACTTTTGGGTCAGTATCTTACAGCTCAGATATATTCTTCGACCAGAATGAAGCAATATGCAAAATTTACATACTTTTGTTTTTGCAGGTACTTAGCTCCTGAATATTTCATGTATGGCAAAGTAAACGAGAAAATTGACATTTATGCATATGGGGTAGTTCTTTTGGAGCTTATGTCGGGGAGAATGCCTATAAGCAGTGGTTGTCCCAAGGTCCAAGAGAGTCTTGTTATGTGGGTATGTTTTCTCTACATATTGGGTTGATCAACAACCATTATAAGTCTTACTACCACCAAAAGAACGCACAAAAAAAAAAAGGAAGGAATATAACATTGTATGATTTTACAGGCAAAACTATATTTGAATTCTGAGAAGTTCACCATGCTGCTTGACCCAACGTTTGGCACTACATATAATCATGAAGAAGTAGAGGTAGAGAGGATGGTTCTAGCAGCTTCACTCTGTATCAGACGTGCACCTCGAGCTAGGCCTCAAATGAGCCTTGTAAGTCGTTGTAACCTCCCTGCTTGTTTGCCTAGAGTAGTAATACTAATACTAGTTTAAGTGGTGTCCTTTTTCTTGGTGTATCACAGCGTTAAATTAAACCTTTAGTATGTCTAGTTAATTCCTCCTTATTTTGTTCCATGGAGTTCCCTGGTTTTTTGAGAATATTCACTAGAGAGCCCACCCTTCTTTTAATACTTGGACAAATTTTCTGCCTCAAATCTTTCTAAGCTTTTAAACTGGATATTTTGACGAGCACGATAGGATTTGTGAAGCAAAGATAACACAGGAACTCAAGAAGAGTTGGCACATGTTACGCGTGACAAATTACATGCATTTTCCACATGCTACGAGGGAGAGATGATAACTTAGATGTACATGCTGAAATTGAATTAAAGTAGTAACAAATGTATCATTTGTTTATATTTCAGGTACTGAAGCTTTTGCCCTTTTACAGACCAAAAAATATTAAAGTGTAGCAATTTGAAACTACTACTCAAAAATATCACACCCAGAATAATTTTCAAAATTGAATGTAAATCAATCCTATCCTGCTTTGCTTTAATTCACAAAAGTAAAACTCAATAAATACTTTAGCAATTGAAATTTGGATCTTCCTTTTGAATTATCAAATATCATACCGTATAGTAGTATTTTATAACTCGCGACAAATCATTAGCCATGCAAAATACTTCCAAAGAAGCACTTTCATAAACAACATACGTATAAACGGATGACCTGACCTCCGAGACAATTGCCCACATTGATAATACGGTTGCAGCGCTTCGTATGAGAAATGACTTGTATGGAAATCGTTGTGGACGACTTAGTATCACCCCTCGAGGAATTACCTTGAATAAGGTTTTCCCAAAACATTGTTGTAATGGCCTTATGGGACCAAACTATTCCTAACCCTTGAGCGCCTGAACCCTCCACATCACGGTAGGGACCTATTGACAATATTTCTGACGCTTCAAGATCTCATCCCGCGGTCTATGATAAATACCTCTATTGGCTAATTTATTATGTACACATTTATTACACAATCATACTATGTTGTTTCGAGGCTTTCCGAGACATAGTTAAATCAATACCGGGTTTGTCTATGACAAGGCAGTAGAATGGTTTCACCCTCACCTCTCCTTATCTTCACCAAACATCAATAAAGCTAATTTCGTAATTAGTTAGATTTCATGATAATTCATGTATATAAATATATCACATAAAGAAACAACAATAGAAAACCAGCATACTTGGCAAACTGTATGTGGCTGGCTACTCATTTTCGCACATTTACTCCATGTATCAAACACTCAATTTTATAAACACACCAGACAAATTTTGGATTTGTAGCAATCTAACAATCTTGACGGCTAGCATATTTTTATTTGCAACCTTTTTTATGATTATTTGGCTCCAAACAACACATATCAATACATAAATATTACATGCGTATAAATATATACATGTCTTTTTAACAGATAACTTGAAGTTAAACATATAATATTCATAGTTCAATATGTCGTCGAAATATCCAACATCACTTGTGAAATGAGTGAATTACATATAATTTAGATAACCTTCTCCCATCAACGACTTTTAAAGAGATGATAATCTAACTTAATATGGTATCAGATCAGACCCAAATTGATGATGCGTCAGTCGATAATAATTCCGATTTGACCATCTATCATGTAAATTAATTACGTATAAGTTGTACTATAATTTTATACTCCTAAGAATAATAAAGTATTTTAAGAGGATATTGATCGAGATTAACATATATAATGTTAGATCTGGTATATGAAAAAAGTTTGTATATTTTTTCAATATAGTATGAGAATACAATAAATACTATAATCGGGTCCCCACACTAGATGACCAAAAAGGGGGTTTGGCTCGCCTCTATCTATAATCATAATCACACATAAACCACTGTAACACACCAACACTTTCTTTCCTTCTCTCCCATCCAACTTCCTCTTCTTTCTTGTCAGACAAACAATCTGTTAAATCAGACCTTCAGGAACCAAACCAAATTATCTCCTGGTTGTTTTAACAACCAATTTAGCCCCTTTTATACACAATAATACACCCCCATTTTTTCACAAACAAAAATAATGGTTAATTGATCATCAGCTCAAAACACAGTGTAGAAATGACTCTGGTGGTTTCCGGCGAACGGACGCTCCAGCATCTGGATCTTTACGTGCTGCGGCACCTGCAAGCAAGTCG
>JAYMSO010000153.1:0-10253 GCA_036897175.1 Plantago depressa | reverse complement strand
AAGTTTCAAACCAAGTTCAAAGAGCTTAGGGATATCAATACCGTTACTCATAACAACAAGGTGTACCTTTCTTTTCGGAAATCCACCAATAAGAACTCTGGAGCAATCTTATGATGGGTGACCAACTGGGAAGTCTCTCGATTCGGGCACGAGTGGGACAAAGTGCGCGGGAAAGGACATGTATTGGTACAGTGGGGGCCAGCATATCACCCGGAGAGCATCCCATGAGTAACCGTGCCGGCCCAAAGGGTCGAGACTCGATCGATTAGTGGTCGGGTCGTTACAAATATACATATCAATGTACATTCTTTACATCCATAATCTCATATACCGAGAAACTTCTTGATCATCCATTTGAGATTAACTAGAGTCTGTATAAACGGATTCCAGAAAAAAAATACATTTTGTTTGGTATAAGTATAAATGGATTAATTACATAGTTAAATCTAGACTAGATAAATTGACATGTATTGCGGCATTACTTGACTCATGTACAGACCATACTTTGCCCTAGTTTATGCAGATAATTTTAGAAGATTAGTTTAGCCATAAATTAATAATGTACTAAGCATGAGTCCATGGCGCGTCAGCAAATTTAAAAATTACAAGGTGACAAAGATCCCTAAGTTTTCTTGGCCATGTTTGGTTGCGCGGAATCTGTTTTGTGACGTCTGATAATTATTTTACGATCCCACTTGCAATCTTTAAATGCGATTTCTTCTAAATAACCAATACTGAGGGTCTTCACTATTACTCCAATCAAGAAATTCCGCAATCCGACCTGAATCTCTCGGTTTCTAAATTTTCGGATAAGATTACATGTTGGATTTTGTAACTCAAGAGTAGTGTATTAGATGTATAAAATTGGAGTATAACAGAATGAATATAAAAACGGCTGCGAGAGATGGCTTTTGGTCCTTAAGATAAATTTTCCTGCATAGATGCCTACGATTGCAAATAGCAAAATGTCTTTCAAGATTACACAGCAGGTGAATTTACGAGTTGGCACTCGAATTCAACTGGACTATAGTACAATATGGAAAGACAGGCTTGAGAGAAGAAGAGAATAAAGAATGATAGGATATTCGGAGTGTGTCTAAATCTTAACATGCGGGATCTATTTTTTGTTTTGAAAAGTTAAGTTAGACAGACATGACTATTAGCGAACAGTTACACCAGTTCCGATCAGTCATAAATCAATCCATGGAGCCAAATAATGATGATAAATAGCCCATTCCGAACAAACACATATGTTGGACTTTTCGTTCATACTTTTCTTTTGGACTTGGCCCAAAAAGACATAGCCAACTCAAGACCACAACACGCGCCCCAAGGCCCGAGACGGACATGCTTGAATCAAGCCATGGAGCCAAATAATGATGATAAATAGCGAAATAGAAATAATAAAGAATAATTTGGCTAGATAAAAAGTTTCCTTATTTGATTTAGAAAGTTTGTAATGATACCAAATAACATGAAATTTATGAAGCTTTTATTGAAATGGAGGAATAATTAATTGAATTTAGTTGATGATGATTAAGATATTGGATTTGACCTCTTAATTCTAAAGTTCAAGTTCAAACTTGTCAACACGAGCACATGAGTGGGAAGTGTCTAAGATTAACAGACTCTTTTAACATCCGTAGTCCTGGGAAATCAATACACTAGTTCGAGATCAGGAAAAAGAAGCTCCAGCAAAGTTCGTAGCATGAATTGGGCATTAACAACTAACAAGTCTACCACGAGCTCAACTCAATAAGAATACAAGCTCCTAACCTATCTTAGGCCTGACTATACGTTCACGAGCAAGCTGGACTCGGACCATAAAACCCAAGCAGAGTATTCGTTAGAGCTAAGACACACCTAAAAGCAACACCAGCAGAGTAGCAGGTCATGTAACGGGATAAATAGTTCAAAGACGAGCAAACGTGCAAAAACATTAGAACCATGTCAATTAGCTTCTGGTACTAAACCGATATATTTTACTATCACATGCTATATAGCCAAATAAAGCTCTCAGAGTTTGGTAGTTACAAAGGATCGATGAAGGGGTAAGAGAGATAAATAAGACACAGCTACATTGCACTACAGCTCTTTGGAAGCTTGGATCGAGTTGAAGAACCTTTACTACTAGATCAAAATTTGGACGAAGCAAAAAGTACAAATTCTGGTACTTTACTCACCCGGCTGGTATGTGAAACGGGGAAGGCCCTAACCTAAATGTATAATCACCTGACAATATCTGCACCTGACAGTCCAAAAGTGTGTCAATCGGTGGAATGATTCCAATCAACAGCTCTCATTTGAACTTTTTTGCCAATAATTCGTACTTCTCTCTTTCCTGATGCAAGAAAAATGATAACTGTGAAGCAGAGCAATCAGAATCTCACTGCCATCTACAGTAGGCGATAATATCATAAACCTTAGCCTGAATCCCATGAACTGCCTCAGAACCCTTTCAGAATTCCAGAACTTCTACCCGCCATGCATTTGAAATTTTAAGAGAAGGCTTTTGGAGCAAAGTTTAAGAAAGAAAACGAACAAGGAACCGAAAGGAATTTATGCCCTAAGCATAGGTTATTTTCACCCATTAATATATAAAAACATCATGAGAAACGAGAAGTACCTTGTCTGAAACAGAGGGAGATATTGTTTGTAATGCTAACTTGAGATGCACCTCTTTTATGGTCCATAATTTACCAGGAGTTTGTTCTAAAGATGCTTTTTTCTCCTCGAGGACAACAATAGAAGCTGCTTCCATCTGTCACCAAGAGAAGATACGAATTAATCATAGAAAAGCGCAAACTATGGCAACATGTTAACAAAGTACAAAATGAAACATCATACAAACTAATTAGAAAAATAACATACCAGGGCACTAAGATCCGCTCCACTAAAATTTTGACAAGCATCATCTTTCCCGATGGCCATAAGGTCAACATCGGCATCTATTGGCTTATTGCGACCAAGAGCTTTCAAGATCATTCCTCGTTCATCTGGACTAGGAAGAGGAATGTAAACACGAGTCCCGAATCTTCCAGGTCGAAGAAGAGCTGGGTCGATGACATCAATCCTGTTGGTATTACCAAGAAGGAAACCACCATGATAAGAGGCAAAGATATCATGGAAGATCTGTTAAGACACACACAAAACATTATCTTTACCTATTTGTGGCCCCAATGATAAAGACCCCTTGTCTATTTTCTGCACCAGATAACTCTAAAAGGAGCTGCAACAAGAGATTGTCCATTTTCAGTCAAAAGCAAGCATGGACATGTGAATCAAAGTGAGAGACTATCATAGGAACCATTCAATTCAAGAGAAACTTGTACCAACCTGGTTCACAAAACGCTCAACGACCCACCCTCCTTCTCTGCCACGTCGTGTTGTTAATGCATCCACCTGGTGTGAAGGAAGAAGGACGTGTAATCATTATCTCACAAAATCATACCAAGTAGAGTACACCTCAGAGATGCATTTCAAACTAAGAAGGAACTTTTTAATTATGAATTTGATAGGACACCAAGATCCATCTCCTCAATTGCAAACTTTATAAATCATTCATATCCGGTCAACCCTACATCCTCACAAGCCCATCAATTTCTTTATCTATAATTTTGTTATGATCTTCACTGCCTTGTTCAACAGGAACATATCCTCAAACTCCTCTAGGGCACTTTCTCTTTCATTTGACCCTCTTGCACAATCCATGTTGAACCACTGGGAGTAACTTCCAGAGGTGAGATCAGAATTTGGGTTAGGGCAGGGGAATGAGTTGTGAAGAGGAGAGAGGGATCCGAGCAAGTCAACATAATCTTTCTCCCTGAATCCTAACAAGAGGCTATAATTCGATCTCAATTTTTACGCCCTTGCATTAGGTGGGAGATCTGCTCTAGAAAATATCACCTCCTGTAACCGAACATATTATACAGTGAAATATATTGTCGGGCAGTACATATCTGAAATTTGTACTGTATTTATGACATGATGCCTAACTAGACCAGTTGCAAACCAGTACTTGAAGCACTTGAACAAGCATAAACTCTCAAATAGCCATGAATCCTAAACTAAGACGATGTAAAGTTGAAAACTACTAATTTGAGATGCTGATGCTAAAATGGCAATGAAGATTGAAACCTAATTAATATAATGTGTACCTCATCAAAGAAGAGTATGCATGGAGAACATGTTCTTGCCCGACTGAATATTTTCCGAATTGCCAGCTCACTTTCACCCACATATTTACTCAGAAGTTCAGGGCCCTTGTGAAAATAAAAACATTATCGTAAGAAACCATAGAGAACGCGATAACCAACTAAGTAATCACAATATAAACCAAAGGAACCTTGACATGTATAAAACTTGCTCCTGCTTCACTTGCAACAGCCTTGGCAATCAACGTCTTTCCACAGCCAGGAGGACCATGAAGCAAAACCCCTGTACCTGAATTTATTCCAAGTTTCTGCAAATTGAAAACACATAAGCAGGGTCTGGAATTCCTCGGAATTACTCAATCGAAGGACCATAGATATCACCTCATAATCTTCAGGATCCTTAATACGTTCAACTATATCACGGATAAGCTTATGTCTCAGCAGATGTAGACCTCCAACATCTTCCCAATTAACATCTGGCACGGTAGAAAATCCTTCTCTTCTAGATGAAGGCTGGACAAACTTAACAGCTTCCTGCAACCAAATACACATATTATCCATAATTATTCCATATACAACAATGTCAATAACCTAGATATTTTGTGGCCTATACATTTCAAGAATACTAATTTTAGTGTTCATGAAACACCTATGAGAAGTTAATTCATAAATCAAATTTCCTTCTATAGCCTAAATTTGGAAAAGAAAAAAAAATAAAGTAGTGGTTAAACATGTAAGCTAGTAATGAGTAACACCGAAACAGCAAATGTTTAATAATCATTAGGCTGAGGCTATACCTCAAAATCAGCCATGCTGATGCTGAGCTTATCTATTTCTTCCGGTGACCAAGGCTTCAACAATTCTTTATAGGATACTTCGTGTAACACTTCATCAGCAAGCTTAGACCTTCTCTCTTCTATAATTCTCTTCATTGCGAGGTTACCAGCCTTGTTGGCCAGTGCTACCAGATCTGCTCCTACAAACCCTGGGGTAGAGCGGGCTATTTTTGTCAGATCAAAGTCACCTTCTACAGTAAGCTTGCGTGTGAGCACTGTAAGTATTTCAACCCGTGCCCTTTCATCTGGAATTGCTAATAAAATTTCACGATCAAACCGTCCAGGCCTCCTCAAAGCAGGGTCAAGTGCATCAGGCCTGTTTGTTGCTCCAATTACTAGCACATACCCAGGTTTACTATCTGAGCTTTCCATTTTTTTACTATCACCTAGAGACTCTCCAGGTCTGTGTGATTCATCCATGCAGGCCATTAATTGTGTCACAATGCGTCTCTCCATTTCCCTCTGCAAATCTTCCCTCTTAGAAGCAATAGAATCAATTTCATCAATAAATACAATAGAAGGAGCAGTTCTGTATGCATTTGAGAACAACTCCCGTATGTTTTCTTCTGATGCGCCTAAGATTTTCAAAAGGAGAATATGTCAATGATGTCCAAATACAAGAGAAAAAAACGCACATAGTAATCCACATATATAGAGATCAAATTACCTGAAACTCCAGAAACCAATTCAGTGGCACAAATTTTATAAAATGGGACTTTGGTTTCATTAGCAATGGCATGGGCCAATTTGGTTTTCCCACATCCTGGTGGTCCATGAAACAAAATTCCTGTTATTGGCTTCACCCCTAGCTTGCGTGGAAGATAAGGATGATAGAAAGGCACAATTATCTCCATCATCAATTCATTAATCACTCCACTCATTCCCCCTAAATCCTCAAACGTGGGACCACAATTAACATTATCCTCACCACTAATATTATCATGCTTCGTGTTCTGAATTGCTTCGGTTCCTCCTGCCTGTCGAAGACGTCCCCCATTCATCAAATTTACTTTCTTGTCATTTTTATTGTCCACAATCTCCAACTCCATGCCTTCTTGACCGTCTCTACCAGCAGCCAATTCCTTCTGCCTAGAATAATTGTCCCTCAACATTGACTTCATCAAATCAAACTCTGGTTTTACTTCCTCCCCATAGACAGCATCATCTGATGTTGAGATGTCCACGTCAAACGCCTCATCCGTTTCAGAAGTGCTGCCGCTGCTTGCAGCAGATGCTAGGGAGGATGAAGACCCGCTGCTGTTGTTTGAAATGTCACGCTTTCTCCTCTTTATATGTTGATCTTCAAGGTGCTGCAATCTTTCCTCTGCAGAATCAATTTTCCCTTGTTTCCTTTTAGATGGAGTCTCAACATCATTGTTTTCTTTACTGAAAATATTAATCACTCTAGTTACACGTTTAGTGAAGGGCTGAAGCTTCTGGCGGGAGTAGTGAGAAAAAGTAAAACGAAGGTGATCCACAAGTTCTTCAATCGTAGTGTAATTATGCCCCTTTCTGAGCGCCTCAATGTCACGGCAAAGCATACGATCAAATAAAGGAGGTTTAGCTCCACCACCAGACCTCCGTACCATCTTCCGTGACTGACTTGCAGATAACAGGCAGACTAATGAAAGGTCTAATAACATGCTCTCACTTGTGCATACAGAACTCTAGACCTCATTTAAGTGAAACAATGACGAATAAAGTAAATCCCATAAACAATCGAAATAGAAACCAAGGGAAAAACACAAACAAATGTCGTGATCCAAGTCATCTTTTACATACAAGAGAGCTGCTACTGCTAAGAAAAGGCAGAGTTCAACCAACCAAGCAAAACCAAGAAGGGAAACAGCTGGTTGAAATTCCCAGAAAAACCTCTTCACAATTCGCATTCATAAGTATAGAAAATTCTTATTCTTTTCTTGATTTCTCACTAGTATTCGCTACTATACATAATAATTTCACTGAACTGGAAAGTGAAGAAAAAAAGATGCAAACTTTAATAAAACTTACGGAAATTCGGGCTGCTGATCTTCTAAGTACAAGTCTTCTTCTCTTTGTAATTTATTGCTGTTCCTGTAGAGAAAGGAAGGAATGGAGGAATTTAATGGTCCGAGTATATACAGTATGTTTCTGAGACTTTAGTTTTGCCCAGCAAAGCAATTGAAGGTGTGATTTGGGAAGTAAAATCGAGAAACACAAATAAACCCAGGTCCTTAAACAATTCCAATCGGAGAAAAGTTACTTTTCCCTTTTCACAGAGCGTCTTCTTCAATTGCTCCGATTAATGGTTACACAGAGTTGCAGAAGCTCTGCGCTAGGTATAATTGTATAAATCAGTTTTCCTAATTCGCCGTCATAGAGAAGAATTATCAAAATCGCGATTTTGTATTTATTAAGTCACGAATTCAAGTTTGTTAATTCACATTTGCTAAGTTTTTTATAATGAGTAAGTCTTCTGAAAGTCATTCTCTAGATAATTTATCTACAGACGAACATATATATTGTCAAGAAAATCATCGATGTTATTAATCATAATACCTATGTTCTCAATTTTTTCATATTACAACAAGACTTATTTCATTAACAACATAAACGTTTTAATTAATAACATGTATGGTTTTATTGATAACATTGATGGTTTTATTGATAACATAGGTCATGTATAGATAAGTTATCGATAGATCGTCTCTCATGAGACTTTGTGTTTTATAATACTCCATATGTCCCGGATTTAATTTCCGGCGGTTCGGGTATAAGTTTTAAAATAAAAGTAAATAAAGTAGGTAATAAGGTAGAAAAAAATACTGAATCAAGTAGGATAAATAATGAATAAACTATGATAAGTGAATAAAGTAGGAGAGAGATTTTCGGATGAGAATTCGAAATTGTGACGTTTCGAAATGGACTGAGGAAAATTGAATTTGGTACGGAGTTAATATTTAGTTGTTGCTTTGATCTAATTCATTGTGCTGCTGCTGTTTGGGAGAAAACACTTAAAATTAGCTATTTTAATCATGTGTTCATGGCCTAGTAAAAAAATGCAATTAGATGAATTCCTGTTTTTAATTTGTACCAGGCTTAAATCTCTATCACAGATTCACATGTTAAGGCCTCTCGAGATCCAAGAATGCCCGAAATCAACCCAAGAATGCCAAAACAAACAAAGTATAGAGAGATGAAAACCAAACCAAATTGACAAACAAGCAAGACTGAGGTGAAATGCCACCATTTTATGCAAATCTTAATTGACTTGTTATCAATCTGGAATACTTTTGGAGTTTGTGACAGGTGTATCAATTCTCAGATGCTGATTCTTCAACTTTCAGATAATTAATAATGTACATGTACAAGTCAATGGACATGTGAATGTCAGTATGAGGCTAAAACAAAGGAATCATTCAATTCAAGAGAAACTTGTACCAACCTGGTTCACAAGCCGCTCAACGACCCATCCTCCTTCTCTGCCACGTCGTGTTGTTAAGGCGTCCACCTGATGTAAAGGAGTAAGGGCATAGAATCATAAACTCACAACATCATACTAAGTAGATAGCACTTCACAGAAGCATTTCAGAATATGAACTGGAAGAATTAAACAAAAATTTATATGTAAGAACTAAGAACAAGTACTCCATCAAAGAACATTATGTGGCTTATTTACAAGCTTTAAGGGTGTCAAGAAATTTCTTTAATAATGGATTTCTGAGAATTTGCAAGCGCTTTGCAACTTATTTTTTTTCAGATTTATAGCTCTTAGAGATCCGCAAATCCTTCTTACATAACTACATGAGGTTATATCAAAACAAATCCCATAAGACACCAGGGGAAACTTAAGAGTTATGAACTTTAGAAATAGTTGGAATCATAAGAATACCATTCTCCACCTAGCCTAATGAAATAAACCCATATAACTACCCAACAAAATCAGAATTCACTTACAAGATAATTCTAAAAATATACAAAATTCCTAAAATCCATACAATAACTATAAATCAGGCGATAATATAACCAGCTCAGGCATCCTACTGCCAGAGAGAATTTCATTGACTGACTTTATATACCTTTCCTTCAATATTATGGCAGAAAGCCTAAAAATTCATTTTTTCTTAACTTCTCATCTTCCCCACTCCGCACTCTATCACTACATTTCTCACTAGCTAACCAGAGAGATTCCATCAGAAACCAAAGATCATAATATCTGCTCCTATTAGATAATAAGTACTAATTCCTATTTATCTTGTCTGAATCTTCCTTAAAGCTTCAGAGACAATTAATCAAAAACAGAAAAGTAAAATTTTTAACAATATGTGATGAAAAACTTTCCTTCAAGATCTGAACACTTCTACGTGTTGAAACACGCCCGGTAGTTAGCATCCATGTTTAATTAAATAAATTGGCAAGTTTGTAGCAACTAAACAAGAACATAAAAGTGGCGAGCACACAATCTTGGAAACAAAGGAATTGACATTCTCAGAAAAAAACTCAGAAAATAACAGCATACTACCACAGACGAAATCTGGATTTGGGAAAAAGTCCAATGGTAAAATAGGCAACTTTATTTAACAAAAAAAAGAAACAAAAAGTGGAAAAAGGACAAGTTTCGAGCACTAACTTGATAAAAAAAATGCAGCAGTTAATTGCTAACTCAAAAAGAATAATTAAAATGCCATTTTAGCCTTGGAATTATGCCCGTTGTGCATTTCTATGCATTTTAAGATTGGGCTTTGTAACAAGTCCTGCAAAGCTATTTCCTCAATGCTAAATTTTTGCACTCTTAATTCAAGCATTAATTGAATGAAATCCATCTATGAAGAGGAGTACCACTTATGGCAAATAAGTGAACTCAATATGGAAGCATCATATGAATTGAAGTGATGCTTTGGTGCAATTGATAAGCATGGCCTAATTTGGGTCTGATAAAACTACGAGTACCCTTAACACATTCCCCGACCACATCCTCACCGAACTCCATGGCAAACTCTAAGATAAAAAGAAAGATAAAATGAAAGGAGCACACACTTACCCCTCTCTATTCTAGGACAAATCAAGTCGATGAAAAAGTATATGAAAATTTGTTTTGCACTAAAACCTTTTCGTCGACTTTGAAGTTACACCATTAACTCAATTTTTTTAATAGAATTTACACTAAAAATTTTGACTTTACACAAGGGTTGGATGAACATTAGCCTAACACTTCTACGTGTTGAAACACGCCCTGTTTTAGTCTTCTTGGATTTGGATCCCTCTTGCAAAAGTTTGTATATTT
>JAYMSO010000152.1:0-10287 GCA_036897175.1 Plantago depressa | reverse complement strand
CACTCCGGTTTTCACCTTCGGAACACAAAAATCCTACAAAACACAAACAAAGTACCAAAGCATAAAAAACGGACAAAAACACTACAAAATGTCAACAAAGACTAACCAAAAGACGGTAAATAAGGTAAGATGAGACTCTAAATTATCGTCTCATCACTATTGTAGGTCAATTTTCATCAATTTATGTTCCCCTCACTTAGTTGTCTCAACTTTTAGAATTTATTGTGTGAATTTCTTTGACAGAAAGCATTAACAGCTATTCGGTGAGGTTTGGTCTTGAGTACCTGTTTCAGAGACTTAGTTGGTATTTTGTTGTTTCTAAACCCATTGCGGTAACATGTGGGGTCACCCCTATTGAACCTGAAGTAGGAAGGTGATCGAGTCAACTTGAAGGTCCAAAATTCACGAATTACCCTTAACACATCGTACTTAACATATGATCTAGAGCGTTTTCTTTCCTTTTTATGATTAGTTTACAAGTTAAAGCTACTCTATTTGATGCTACTGAGGGAGAAGAGATTCAGGTAGTGCTATTTCAGAAGTGCAAAAGCATCAAAAGTTCTTGAAATCAGATCAAGTATAGCATCAACTACCTTGCTGCAAACAAAAAAAGTAGCAGGAAAAGTATGTTTTTAGCCATTACAAGATGCCCTTTATGGCTTATTCTTTGCACCCAAAACTAAGTACTATGTAACAAGTAGAGAATATAGAGAAAAAGTACAAGCTTGAACACCACATCTTGTAAAGTTCTTGAAATCAAACACCTATATATACCTGTTTGATCATTATCCCATCCAATAGCCTCTACCAAACATTCTTGTTGCCTATTATGTTGCATTCTTTTCCAATAGCTCGATTCGGACCATATGCAAAGGCCTTTCTCGTACTCGGGCTTCTCAGCGTTTCTTTGGTGATACAGGTAAGTGACGCGTTTGAATTCAGAGTTGGAGGTTCAAGAGGTACTTGGTCAGTTCCGACTGAGTACAATGTTGCTATGTTCAATCAGTGGGCAGAGAAGAACCGGTTCCAGATTGGCGACACCTTATGTGAGTAATTTTTAGTTTACATACCTCATGTAAGAACTTCTGCAGACCAAGTCTACATGCATCCTTGTTTAAAAATTAGGGAAAAAAAACAAAAAAAAGGACATTAACGCTCGTTTTTGAAGTTTTGTGAGTCATTATGATCCACAAGGTCCACAACTTAGCATACATAAACCTTGAAGAATCTAATGTAGCATGCTTAGGCGAGTTATTACATATCATGCTGAGGGTTATTCCGATTGGTGCAGTGTTTGTATATGTACCTGGCAAGGACTCTGTTCTACATGTAACAAAGGATGACTACATGAATTGCAACACAACATCACCAATCAAAAAGTTCACTGATGGGCATACCGTGTTCACCTTCAATCAATCAGGACCGTATTACTTCATCAGTGGAGTGTCTGATCATTGCCACGAGAATGAAAAGATGGTAGTGGTTGTTATGGCTGACAGAGGCAAGCACTCATCTCCTCATTCCTCATCACGGGCACCAACATCAGCACCATCTCCAGCACCGGCTGGGGCAGAATCCCCTCAGTATCCTTATGGATCGGAGATGAACCCGACCCCAGCTCCCTCCCAAGAGTTTATTCCTTTTAGTGATGATGCTGCTTCAATTGTCACTAGTGTTGTAGGGACCATTGTAGTTTTAGCCGGTTCCTTGCTATTTATGGCTATCTGATGCATGTAAATGTTTTCTGTTCTTTCCATTTGTTGTCTAGTATGTACAAACAGAAATAAGTTGTGGCACATTCTGCTACTACAGATTCAGGATTCGGATTCCTGCATCTTCCAGACTGCGAAATCATGATTCTTGGAGCAGGTGTAATGATCGATGTTCTCTACAAATTCTATTAAATGGCAGACAAAGATTGCTGTTTTAAGATTCCGCAATCCAAGAAATCTGTAGGTATGCTAGAACACACTTCATACCGCTTATTACACTCAACAATGTCAACAGGAAAACGAGAGAAATGGAACGGGACATGTTCATAAACGAAACATATTTGTAGGGTCCATAGGTACAGCCATCCAGTAACTCATTGAAAATCACAGACAACCTTTTACCAACAGCAAAATGAGAAATGGCACGAGACGACATGTTATCTGTGCAGCGTCTAGATAGAAAACTAACGACATAAACTTTGTCCAATTAACAGTTCTTGAAAGTACAATAACAAACAAGGCGTCGCCATAAACAGATGCAAGCCGAGATCGTAGGTTCTTGATTTCAATAGCCCAGAATCTTCCTTACCACCCTAGTCTTAAGATCAATGTACACTTGTGCTTCGTTAACAGTCGAATGAGCGGATACAGTAAGATTCCCTGTCACCTGCATTAATTCAGCAAGGCAGGGACTTTATCAGGAGATACTTAAGTGTGAGTTTCTGCATGAAGTGCCAATAAACCTCTCTATATTGTGTATCCTTACCTTCTCTGCACGTACCGAGCCCTCAATTCTACATCCCGTCTTTGCACCTATAGGCTTTTCTGACTGCAATGAAGTTGGTACTAAATCTTCCATCATCTGCAATGTACAGGTGCTCCACTCATGTTAATAATTCATACATATCTCACATGCTACTGCTTTTTATTCTCACCTTAACTAGGCTGTTCGTATCTCTGCCGCCAGTATATGACTCGTGATCATGAGCTAGTCTGCGATTATCCATCCTGGGTGCGTAATAGAGAGGAAGAAAGAGAGTTGATCAAAAGATTCAAAACAGATCAAATTTACCATGAAGTTCTCCATCACGTAGAATCTCGCATTCTGTAACCTGTGATGGTGATTATAGTTTTAGCCTTTTAGGGATAAAAAACAGTAGCTCCTTACCGAATCAGATCACTTCCATTACGAACTATGCGAATTGATGGATATCCTTGTATATGATGCCTGCATTTGTATTTAAGAGACAATTCATGAACGTATCCTGTTCCCAAATAACCATGTATTTTTGTTCGGAAAACACAGGATTATGCAAAGTACTTGACCTAATGACCTTCACGTAAGGGTTAGTATGCAATCTAGTGCAATGATAATGCACATAGATTCCTACCTTCCACACATATCTACTTCATTGGTGCAGTCAACCTCTCCCACGAGAATACGCCCATCAGTTTCTGGATCATATCTACACGCAAATTTATAAGAGTTTTCAAATGCATTACATAAACATGGCGTATTTTGTGAAGCAGTATATATACAAGGGATCCTACCTTTCTGTTATAATCTTTGCTGCTTCGTCCCATGTAGGTTTCTGAAACACAATCCAATGACGTAGTACTCATTTATCGTGAGAACAGAAAGTTAAAAAATGGAACGAAATTGAACTAGCTAGTAACAAGTGTAATGGATTCAGAATACCAGGCGAGTGCTCCAAGAGCACCAAGGTGCGTAGAACTTTACTACCATAAGAGGATACCTAGCAATGACATAAGCCCAACATATCAAAAATTCGATAACTCACAAATATAATACGACATGTTGAGAAGATGAAAGTAGAGGAATGGGAGTTGCATGCCATATACTTACTGTTTTGAAATTATGTCAAAGTTGCCTGCAGTAAGCACGTATGAACCTTCTCCAATGTCGTCAACAATTTCTTGAGTAGTTGAATCTATTGAGTACTTGCGGAAGGTTTGAGTTATGTCTAACGTGTTCTAGGGAATAATACACAAGAGTTCAGGAAATATGGAAAGGTAATGAAGTATAATGCTGATCTTGCAAATCATACAGCATCTGTCATTCATATGGAAAACCATTATTCAATGTGATTCAAATTATTTTATATGAATCTCGAGCACATAGGTGAGCTAAGCGAACAAGAAAAACAACACTGTCAAATGTGCATATTTATGTATAAAAGCTGAAAGCTGGGAGATTCTAAACAGTATCTAAATCTGGAAACCAGTAAATTCACAATACAAACTGCACTGTAGATGACGGACTAATATACGTGGACAAGAAACCAATGAATTAACTTACTCTTCCAAAGACATCACTGATATCCACAGAGGCACTTTTACAACGCACTTCGGGAAAACTCCCAAATAACAAAAACAAAATACATCAGCATTATCTAGTAAACTTTGCAGATATGGCTGAAGAATCAGATACGCAGAAAAAGACCGATGGCAGAAGAAAATATGAAACATAATGAGCGGATAATGAACTAAATACATAAATGCCAAATCTACCTTATATTGAAATCAATTTGTAGAAATTCCCTGTTAGAGCTCTTGTCAACAATAACCGGTGGAAAGGTACTTACTTGGAGACAGTCGGTTAATCCCTGCCGAGAACAGCACCACACAAAGTAGACAGAGGATATCATTCGTACATGATTTTAGGGTAAGAAGATACTACAACATGCAACACAATAAATTATATGAATCATGAGACGAAACATGTGTGGAATGAAACTAAGCCAACAATTGATCACAACCGCTCATACTGCAAGTGTGTATACGTGAACATCTTTTTAGAGGCACCTGGTGCTACACATTCGGACTTGGAGTGATAGTCACAGGCCTGGTCCTGGTGCTGTTGATTGCCTTAAATTGTTTTGTGTTGTTTGGCTAGTTAATGTGCCATTGTGTTTTGTAGCAGTGTAGGCGGCTCTTACTCAGAGTCCTAGACTTGTCTAGAGCTTTGGTATCCCTAGCCTCGATAGTCACTGATTTGTTTATGATTTGTACCGTTTATTTGGTCTATACTTCCGATTGGGGCATTACCCTCTTATCTTGTATGACACTTGATTGGCTTCTATATACTTTAAACTGCAAAAAATATGAGTCAATTCATACCAGTCCAAATAGAATCATCAAGGATATAGCTGCTATGATTGTCAACCGGGCTCCTGTTAACCATGATTCAATGAATTCTCGCAGTGTTTTCCTGTAAAGAAGATAAAATGTTAAAATGGACCTATGATTGTTGATTATTCAGTTAATCTCCACAGATTTATGATAAGTTGATGATCATGAAAATTTTAGATGCTCATAGGAATCAAGCAACATTTAGCATTACCACTCTTAATAGTGTTCCAAGCACCTCTGATCGTTATAAACCTTTCATTGGTATAACTTTAAGAAAACACCATTACAACTAAACAGATAGCTGTGTATAGCCAAGTTTCTTTAATTTCTGTTCCATCTATTAAACACTTGCAAGACTATAACTGTTCCAATTTCCTTTCGACTTACTAAGTATCGGTAAACGGGAAACACTGATTATTAACAACAGCAGATAAGCTGTAGGTATCTATATATGCACAGCTAGAAATCAGGAAGGTAAATAAGGAACCGAAACGAACCTGTAAGAGTCAAAGGTGTCGATTCCATTGCTAGAAGACATGCTTATCAATCTGAAAACCAACAAGGCAACAATCAAAGGTTAGTTCAGAAGATTGTCCTGCAGAGAGAGTTGGTTATATATATAGGGCGGGGAAATCAATTTCGAAACTTTACACTGAGACCAAAATTAGTCCTTTTCAGTTATCAGGTTGACAAGGATGTTTTAGAAACACTATCTTTAAAATTAGTCCTTATCTTGTGAATTCACTTCATTGTTCTTGTTCAAGTCGTCAATGTTTCATATCAAGATGATTGATACTCCATGAACTTCATACATCTATCATTTTTAGCCATCTCATAGAACTACACAAATTTTTCGGAAAAATGAAATTATCACACACACAACAAATAAAAAACTATCTTACTTTTACACATGAATTGCACATTTTACCATTAAAAATACACTTTTTACCACATTTATCACTTACATTATTTTTTTCACCTAAAATTACACAACGCTAATATATTAAGTTCTTAGGGAACAAGAGGTTATGTTTTTGAAGTACTTTTTCTGATTTGGTTGCTCCCTTGTTAGTACTTCATTTGCTTACACAGATATTGCAGCTCCTTTCCTTTTATTGTCCTATTTGTGTTGTGTCCATGTAAACTAGCTCTAATCAATTAGAAACAGCATGTAAACATTACAAGATATCTTAAGTATACGGTATTGACTCACGTTACTTTCCAACAACTACATAAATTAAGTTAAAAATAAACTTATAGAGACAATCAAAGTTTATAATGTTTCTTTAAATACTTGATGTTTTCACAAGAAATTCATGATCCTGATTCGAAAGCAGAACCAAGTAGCAGAAGGAACTAGGCAAACAGAGCAGAGCACAACTCCTATAGTTACACACTATAACATGCTTCACTAATGTCATATGACAATAATTGTTAAGTGTTTGGTCGAAAATCAAGAAAAAGAAAAGGTCATTCTTCTGCGGCTTCAGCAGCATCACAAGTTACCTGAATGACAGTAAGAAATGAATGAGTTGATGAATGAACAAGCGTAAAGAAAGCATAGCAGAATCATAAATATTCTTACCTGAAAAGGAAGTGTAGCAGGATCCTCAGGGTTCAGAGGTAAGCTAAGGATACAGTGAGTCTCCTTTGTCTGATGAATAATTTTCTCAAACATAGAAGTTAATTTTGACTGACTAATCATTGCTTCTAAGATCGGATCTTCAATACAACCAGCAGAAGCAGCCTGTTTCTTTGAAGTCTCACATTCTTCTGACGGAGAGGTGAATAATAGCTCTGACAGTCTCTCCTTCTCCGCTTGCTTACTGTATTTCTTGCTCTCATTTGTGCCAGAAGTCACGAGGTGGTAAGCGTAAACAAACTTCTTCTGACCCATCCTATAAGCACGGCATATAGCTTGTCTTTCAACCGAGGGATTCCAAACAACATCCAGCAGAACTACCCTCGATGCCCCAACCAAACTAATCCCTTCCGAACAACATTTAATTGGTGCTAGCATCACTTTGGCTTCACTAACAGGACTGTTGAAACTGTTTATCAGTTTCTGCCTCTGATTTTGTTCAAGCTTACTTTCCATATGCAAAATTTGCTTGTCAACAACCCAACCAAAAATTTGTCCCAACTGTTCTTTTATTAGATTTAGGGGAGCAATGTACTGACTAAATATTAGTACCTTCTCATTCGTTGCCAGAGTAAGGCGCAGAAGCTCCACAATAAATTTTGTTTTGGCACCCTCGTTTGGATTTAGCCTCAACTTATTCAGATCAGTTTTATCACAATGCTCGAATAGACAAGGGTGCAAAGAGAGCAATGCCATGTTGTGCTCAGACTTAAATGTACTTCCTGACTGCGCATCTAATGTCTCAATTAAGCTCTTTTGCAGCGATTCAGGTTTCAAAACGATAACACAGTTTCTTAACCCTGGAAGACTTTCTTGAAGAATGGTGTCTTTGTGCACATTCACAAAGGGGGACATGGCAATGTTAAGTTTCTCCAGTCTAGCACAATCAGACACTTCTGATGATTTCTCTTTTGCAAGTCCATCAGCAACAGCAGGTCTGACAAGACGCAATGTGTTGAAGAGCTCTTCAATATTGTTCTGAAATGGAGTTCCTGAAAGTATCACCCGTTTTCCTGTCCTGAGTTTGCAAAGTGCATTCCAGATGTTGCTCCTTTTATTACGGGGATAATGTCCTTCATCCATAACAACAATGCCAGGTTTCTCAAGCAGTGTTTCCCTATAATCCGATTTACCTTTCACCCATGTGTTCGTGTCCTTTTCGGTAGCCAACATTTCGAATAAGGAATAACTGAGACCCAAAATGCTAGGTTTGTTTGCCCATGAATATATTTTGACCCAACGTATGGCATCAATATCAAGTTTGTTCGGATAGCCCAGAGCCCGTAAAACAGCCTCACTCTCATTTCCCTCTAAATGAGGATTACTCAGGTTATAGAATGGAAAACTAATATTCCACTTTTTGAACTCTTCTTGCCAAGTGAGAACTGTACTTGCTGGAGTTATAAACACCGGCCGGCAGTCTGGAAACATGTTCAGGTATGTTTCAATGAAGACGATGGTCAAGCGGGTCTTGCCAGTTCCAGGTGCATGAGAGATTATACATCCACCCACTTGATCATCAACTTCAGTTCTGTTCTGCAGTTCTGCCAAATCAATGCTCCCAGCCAAGTTTTTCCACAGAAACTCGAAGCCTTGTTGCTGATGTGTGTACATACTTTCTCTTACACCAGGTTTGAGGCTCCAAACAGTCCCATGACTAGGAATATTAAGCTCATCACTTGGAATATTATGGGAAGCAACAGCTTTATTTTCTGAAGAATCATTTGAAATAGGCTCATAGCGATCAATCATTGGAAGCTCCTCCCGATAAGATGGTATTTTACTTTTTGATTTACAGCGAGCTTTTTCTGACTGATAAACATGAACACAGTACTTCAGCATCAAGAGTAATAAGTTCACTTCGCAGAGAAAGAGATCCTACCCTTAAGGTTAGTGTCAGTAAATGTTTTAATTGCCTGTACATTGGAGCATGCGTAAACATGCAAGGCATAACAGTATAACACGATAATGCACCTATGGACACGACAAAGCAAGCTGATAAACTTACCCACTGAGGCAATATGTCTTTTTGGACCAAGCGCCACCAAAAAGCAGTGAACACATATTAGCCCTTCGTCATCTCGTATGACCCAATCATGCACCCCTCTGTTACACCTGTCATCTTGAGTTTCATCAGCACAAGAGCTCTCCTCTACAGGATTCACCTGGGTACACAAAATTTTGAATGGTATTAGTCATCATGCAAATCAACACCCACACACACACACACACTATATGTTAAGGATTGAGAGAAACGTGTTGGACTTACACAAGGGACAATGGGAGAAGAGTCCTGCTGATTCGTCAATGCCAAAGTCATGTCAAAATCACCCATGAGCTCTTCCATCTCCTTCTCAAATGGTGTTTTCTCCACCACTTTTGGTACTTCATCTTCGAACCTGAACTTCAATGGAAGCTTGCATATGGCATTATCTTCAGCTTCCATATCTTCTTCAATCAGGGGACCCCTTCCTAACACAGCATTGGCAAGGATTCCAGCAACTTCATTAGCTTTCATGATCCTAATCTTCTGTTGCTTTGCAGAGTCACAGGCCACATGCATCATCTCTGTATCTGCATTGCCATCAACATTTGATCCCTCATCTTGACTGGAGTCCTTTGGGGGATGAGATTGATTGGCAATGTCAGTATTTTTGTCAATTCCTGCATGACAAGAGCTAATTTCATCATGTTCATCCATATTAGTCATCTTGAGTAAAGCAGAAGTACTGGAACCTTTCGGTTCACTCTCAGTCTCCACAAAAGCTGGTGTATTGTCCACAAGTTAAGTATCAACAAGAGATGCAGATGACACAAAAAGGAATGCTAAGACATCAAACAGAATTAAGATCACAAACAAATACTAGCAAATTGGGAAACATAAGATCCTGAAATTACCTTCATCTGAGGAAGAGCTTGACGTTTCACTTTCGATTGGAGCCTCGTCCATACACGTTGTCTCGAGAAAAGCAGAGTCAGACGCCATTGTACCTGCATTGAACATCACATTTACTGCTTGAGCAGGATCCACATCTTCATTACTGTTTCCTGCACAAACATATGAAACCTACTATAAAATTGCATCAACAGATACAAATAACACCAAAATAATACTCTGAGAGATCACTCCAAACTTGAGATAATCCCAAAGCAAACTGGGAGACATAAAATCAAGCAAATTGGGAGACAAAATCTTAAAATTACCTCTATCGGAAGATGATAAATTCATGTAGCATCCCTCATTGCCCATGGTTTTTCCAGGCACTACTGAGGTCACTGCCGGGTAAGTAAAAATGAGAACAAAGAGTTGTTATGTGAATGATTGTTGAATGTAATAGTGAGGATATATAGACCGAGCATCTCCCTTTGAGGTGTTTCAACTTACACACACAAAGGTCTCAACAAAAAAACAGTTGCCCCAACACAAACTCTCTAAAACAAGCACGAAAGGAAACAAATTTTTGAACTTTTCCATTTTTCGACTTTGATTAATGGAAAAGTGTACATTAGTGTTGTTCAAATAGAAAAACATAGACCCTAATCTACAAAACCTGAGATACCAAATCAGATAGGCTAAGCATGCAAAATACCCCATAAAATCAAATACACATTGTTCTACTACCAAGGTCTGAAACTCCAATTGTCAAGAAGGATAATTTCGTCCAAACATTATAAAGATGAAGGAGAGATAGAACTAGTTAATATGGTTTATGCATTAGGCCTAGGTTCATGCTTGATTTATTCCATAAAAAAATGAAAAAAAAAAGAACAGAACTTCAA